>ML807079.1:35166-67242 GCA_009831015.1 Picea engelmannii
GGGATAAGTGGTGTAGTGTGGTTCTCTGGGAATTCCTGAGGTAATAGTTCTCCAACTGGTGGAACTGCGATGTGGGGAGGTATCTCGATGGGAGGAGTATTGGCTCCGATACCGGTTCCAATAGAAGATACTACACACACTTATGCTGAAGGGTGTAGGAGGGGTGGCGCTCCATGATATGCCCCCAACAAGGATGGGTCCTTGAAAATGTCGGTGCCCATGTCGATGACCGAATAAGCGTCTGAGCTAGTGTGGACAAGGGGAGGAATGTTATCAATGTTGGCAGAATGATTAGGCTCGTAATCTGTAATTTGGTCGATGGTGACAATTTTCCTGTTGTGGGGGAACATCATCGTTCGAAATACAGAAGAAGCCACCGCCTTCATATCATACATGTAGGTAAGTAAAATGAAGATATTGTAATCAAGTGGAGCATCGATAACTTCAATGTCTATTAAGATGGTTTTTCCCCCAAGTTCTACGAGGACATTTTGGAAGAGGCCTTCAGGAGACGATGGTGAACCATTATAGGCTCTCAGGGTGATGGTAGATGGTATTAGCTCAGGTGAGCCAAGATTTTTCCATAGTACTTTGTATATGATGCATGTGGAAGCACCTTCATCAATGATACACCAATGAACTGTGATGTTTTGGATCTTAACTAGTATCTGAAAAGCTACCAGGGAGGGGAGGCATGGTTCTCTGTTATTTAGATCAAATGTGATGAGTCTAGTATCAGTTGGGTCGACTAACCCCAAGGCGGAAAGAAAGGATTTTCGCTGATTCAGACAGGTTTGGGGGACCTCTAATACAGACATGGCTGTAGGATTATGAGCTAAGTCATCGATCAGAATCTAGTTATGGGCTGCCCTAGCATGAGGGTTATGTACGTTCCGTCGTAATGACATATGAGTTATACGAGGGTTTGGTTTAGTGTTAGGGCGTGGAATTATCAATGGTGGTTCGCTGGTAGCTAGAGTTGTTTTCGAGGTGGTTAGGGTAGATTCAGGGGAACACCATACCGGTGACCCTGTGTTTGCAGAAGCATTTCTTCTTCGCTGGTAAAGAGGATGTTGTGATCAACCAGATTTTTGGGTGGAATGGGACCTGCGTTTTGATACTGCCCCATTTGAGGTGGAGTAGGGTGTACCTCTTGTTGGGTATTCATCATACCTTGGTGTGGAATAGGGTTTTGCAAAATGGTCAGAGGTGGTTATTTCAAGTACTGTTGTCTGGCTTGCTGAGGGGCAGGCGGTGCTGGAGGACGTTGCGTGTTCATGGATTCTTTCAACTTTTTGAAGTCGGAATTTTGGGGGCAATGGTGAGTATAATGTCCATACTCACCACAAAGAGCGCAAGGGAAGTTTGTCTTGAGATTGTTGTTTTTCTTCCCTGGTCGTTTGTTGTTGTTGTCCCCTTGGGGGTTCTGGTTGCCCCCAACGATATGGTTTTGTTGGGGGTTATTTCCTCTTGGTCCCAGGTTATTATTGTTTTGGTATTTACCTTTCTTATTGGAATTATTCAGGTGATGGGCCAGATTTTCCGTATTCCACTGTTCAAAATCCTGAAGCTTTTGAATGGGAGAGGGTTGAACAAAATTATCGCTGACATGTGGGTGTCCTTGTGGAGGAGCAACAAGCTGGGGAGGACCAGGAAATGGAAAATATGGATTGTTTTGGGGAGTCAATCCATATGGTTTATAGGAAAGTTGAAGTACCTCCACAACTATTATAGTCACATGTAGGGGTTGGGGGTGGACCCACACTTGACTGAGGGACCGAATGCATTTGGGGTACCGGTGGGGGTCCCCCCAACGACTGAGGGGGAACAACAAGATATGATTGTTGGTAAGTGGGATGAGGGTAATAAGATGGCCCTCCACAGGGTTGCAGATACTGAGGTGCACCATAAATAGGTGACAATTGGCTGTAAGGGTTGTGGTGTGTCATGGAACCAATCAACCCATCTGCAGCGTGGGACATCCCAGGTTTGTTCTGGCCAAATGGTACGGGTCTAGGTGCATCAGGTAACAATATGTATAAGTAGCATGATTGAGCATAGATGAGGTGAAACTTTTGAACCTTGTTGTTGGTTTCCTCTTCTGACTTAGGAAAAGTGGATGTGACATCCTTGGTGATAACAAAGACGAGTGATTTGAGAAACCAATCAAGACGTTGTTCTTTGGTGGTTTCTGCTTTACACAAACTAAGACGCCGACGCCATTCATGGATGTGATCGACTATATGGATAACAATAGTTTGTTTGAACTCTGAGAGAAGTTCTAAGCCAGTATCATGACGAACTGATAGTTGGAAAAAGGGCAAAAAGGCCTTGGCCAATGATTCAAAGGTCACATGGGACCTTGATTTTTCATGTACATACCATTTGGCTGAGGAACCCGTGAGAGTTCGTTGAAACAACCTTAAGTTGATGGAATCATCCATGATGCTATTTTAAGAGCACCATAAGTGGAAGGTCATAACATGGTTGGTGGGATCGTCCCCTGGTTTTTCTTCAAACTTTGGAATATGTAAAGGTAGTTTGGTAGGCATATTGGGCCAAGTGGGATCATGCAAAATGGGATTAATCATGAGTTTGGTGAAATCGAGAATGTTAAGGGATGCCAAGTATGGCATAGGGAGATTTGGCACAGGATTAGTTCCAGTCATCGTGTGAGCAGGTGGTGGACCTTTCCCTTGAGAGAGATTTGGTGGGGTTCTACTTGTCCCTTGAGAAGAAGTTTGCCCCCTGCCTCCTTGTGAAGGAGAACTAGTGGATGTATGGCCTTGGGAATTGGACCCAAGCAAAGTGGAACCAAGCAAAGTTGATCCCAAAATAGTATCACTCACAGGGGTGTGAGATGGTTGAGGGGGTGAGTTGGCAAGACTAGGGACTCCTCCTAGAATAGGAGGAAGATTCTGCAAGCGTCTGGAACGACAAGGATTTTGTGGGTCCCCTATGGTTTCCGACAGGCAAAGTGAATGTGTACAAATGGTGACAAGAGAGAAATAAATGAACAAGATCTTTGTATAATTTGGACCTTCACAAGATAATGTAAGTCATAATTGCATGTAATCAAATGAGCATCATACATAAATCAACTGTAAATAAGAAAACATGTGGATAGGTGTATTTTGTCCGCGTGGGGGATCAAAAATAAAAACAAATGCTCGTGTTCTAAAAGATGAATCGTCCTTCCTCTAAAATAGAACCGGGGCTTCCAAAAGGACTCAACAGTGGGGTCTGAAGCCACCGGAAGAGGAACTAGTGAAGGTTGAAATAATCAGTTATAATGAGGGGTAGAGGGTGCATATCCCGAAAGGGCTGGTGATATTTCCCAATAGCCACAAAAAATATGATCAAGGTGTGATTGCAGCCCACAATCGCCACCTGGGTAGATGTCCTAAATTTTGGTCACTAGGTACCTTGGTCAAAGTGCGACATTTAGATTTTCGGCCTCAGAAGTGGGCCACGGGTTGGATGCCCTTCCAAGAGTTGGGTGACTCAAGGAGGGATGCATAGAAAAACCAGACCTCGGCCTTCAACCCTTCACGGGTATCTCCCTGCCTTATGGTCTAGGAACACTTGACTTGGAGGATTTGAAAGTTAACTATTTCTCAACTTCTATTGTTTGGAAATGTGAGAACCAGATAACGAGGAGTTATTTGGATGCCTACCCCTGAGATCCTACCTAGACAAAAAAATTTCTTTTGGCACCTCCCGCGGAGGAAAACTTAGTGAGTTTTTAGAAAATTTTTAGATGTCGTGGGCTGAGAGATTGGCGGTGTGAACCAATCTCGTTTGATTTAAATGGGTGTGGATAATTTCCAAAGAAGTAGTGGGACGTTTCAGAATTCCTTTGGAGCAAACCTACTTCAACCTCCATTATTCGAAATGGGAATTATGCGTGTGGGGAGTGACTTTGTGTGTGAGCAAGTGAAAAAAATTGTACCAAGATTTTAATAAGTTAAGTGTGAGATTGCAACATGTGGACTTTTTGTGGTCCTGTTCAGGGGTCCTAAATCCCTTTAACTCAACAACATGAACCAAACCCGCCACCGAGGCCCAATTAGACTCTGCAACATTTTATAGTGGAATGGTTCTCTAGATCTTGCGATTCAACCAATTAATCAATGGGATTTACGTAGTGATTGACATGATGTCTTCTTGTGAAAGCTCCTCCTTCATTTTGAATGTTTTCTTTTTGTATTTTATTTTACTAGATGAGTTTGATAAAAGGACGTGCGCTAGTATAAACCAACTGGAAAAAGAGGGACAATTTGACTATTGGAGAAGGCTGAGCTTGGGATAACCCTTGTGCTCAAGCATGCAGACAAATATTTTCACACCTACGACAAGCCTAGTATTAATACATTAACTTGTTGGTATTACAATTATTGATTGAGATACACTTATCGAAAGAAAACATACATGCGATAAATGATGGCAAGAAAAATATTTTCCTTAGCTCTAATCATTAATCACACATTAAAAAATGATTTACTTTCCATCATTAGAGACAAGAACTATAACAATATTGAATCAAATAACTTATCAACAGATTCAGAGGCTCTTACTCATTACAACATCCATTCATGAGAAAAAGTCATAAATAATTCTTCTTTAGATCCAATCACACACGCTTTTGATGAAAAATAGAAACTTGTCTCAGGTCCTAAACATGACTTCTCAATTAAGGTAGCTCCAAAATAGTTCTTTACAATTCCAAAAATGAGGGTCTTTGCAAAAACCATCGACCCATTCTAACAGGTCGATCCTCTTATTTATAACAAATTATTAACTAAAAATAACTATCAAAAGTGCAAGCTAAGTAAAACAAAAGATCGCCACATGGCGCTTCCATCTCTCAGTCTTCTAAGAGTCATCAAATGGTTTCACTTGAGTGGATGAATCTTCTCATACTCCGACCATTTGACAAAGAGTTCCTCACATGTGTTGGCATACGTGAATCTGTGTTGGCCCATCGGGGTCGAAAGGATCTCCTTTGTTTCCATTACCCATGTTTGATACTTGACTACTTTAGCATTTATCTACTGTAACATTGTCTGAGTCTTGATCCGATGCTCCGTGAACTACTGTACTTGACCTGGTGCCATTTTCTCCACCTTTTCTATCTCTGTAGTCCACGACAAGTCTTGTTTTTCATGTAGTTTGACTATGTCATGCAAGTTGACAAAGTCCTCGGGTGTGCCAAATTCTGGGAGACCGATGTCTCTCATCACCCAATTGATCTTGGTCCAACTCCTTTCGCAATTGGCCCATTTCTCTTGGATTTCTTGATGAGGTTCTTGGGCCATTTTCACCCAGTATTCGACCGACTTCCTTATGCAGTCGATGTTGTTGTCCCTTAGTACCCAAATTCCGTGCTCTTCGACGTCTCGGCCTTGTTGAACCATGCTGATGTAATCGATCCTTTCCACTACTTGGTGGGTTTTCTCATACCATCTTTCGATGTCCTTGCACATTGCTAATTCCATAAGGGTGTCTTCTTGGAAATCGACTATCCCTGTAGTGAAAAGGTGTTGCTCGTTCATGAATTTACTGTAGGCATCCTGGAATTCGCTTCTCAAGAACACTATGGCCTGCGTGGAGTCCTGATGATATTTCACCAAATGGCGCAGATGCTCCAACTCCTTCAGCGCAGTGGCCAAATCCTCTTCATCTTTCCTCGCTCTATCCAGGGTGGAATCTTTGATTGCCATCCCTGCGCCGATAATCTCAGATGTCTTGATATGCTCTATGCTAATCAATTTCTCCTCTATGGTGATGAGGATGGAGCTATCCAGAGTAAGCCTCCTCTTATTGGTGGTTCTCTTCATGATGGATTTCCTCTTTTGGTCGTAGGCGATGGCTTGTATATCAACGACCTCATCCATAGGTTCAGGGATTTGCTGCTCTCCCCAAGTAAGCGTGTTTCCCAGACTCCTGACGGTGTATATCTGTTCAAGATTGGGTTCTTGAACCTCTTCTGTATGTTCCGAAAATTTTGGCCTCTGGTTTTTTCTCATCGGGTGGTAAACTACTGGCCAAAATTGATGAATCAGGGGCAGGCTCAGTACTTACTTGATAATCATATGTCGAGATGCCGATTTCCTGTTGTGGAATTCCTCGTTCTTATTCACCCGATCCTAGCTCATCCTTTGGGTTGTGCACTTGGGTCCCCGGTGTATCGAGTAGCTCAGTGTCTAAGACAGTTTCGACCTCCTAGTCACTATGTGGAAGGCTTTGAATTAGAGCATCGGGAGCTGGGGAAGACACTTTCTCGGGTTCCTTTTCCTTTGTAATATGTATCGGAGTCACCAGGGAAACCTCCGAACTCTCCTCCTCATCATAGATAGTTATTAAGTCATGTAAGGGGTTTGGTGCCATTTCTCTCCCTGATGTCCTCGCTATGTTGGGCTGAGCCGAAATGTCCCCTAGTGATTCGACCTGTGGCGTTGAAACTTCAGGTTTATCTGGCCCCATGGTTTCTTCAATTTGTATCGGCTCTGGGTCACTTGGTCTTTCCAACTTTCAATTGGGTTGTTGGCAGGAACCCTTGTCATCTCTACAAAGTCTGGGTCATTCTGCAGCTGATCAATCACTCTCTGTGCCTCTGCCATTAAGCGCAGACCCCTTGTCTATGCCTCTAGTGTTAAGAACAATCCCCTTCCCTACACCTTTGTTGCCTCTACCGCTCTAATTTCTTCCATAGGTCCAAGGGCCCCTTGAGCTGACTGTTCTATTGTTTCCACCTGTTCATCCACGCTCATGGTCTTGAACCTGGTCATGTTTGGGTTGGCCATCCTCTATACCACCTCGTCGTAATCTTGGGTGTTCTCTGTGAAGACTTAGTCCTCAAACTTATCGCGAGCATACGACCAACATGATGACACTTGTGAAACATGTTGTAGGACAAGGACTTTAGGATCATGCTTGCAGAATTGACCTCCAGGGAACCTAAAGTCAAGTTGGCTCATCCCTTATTATTTGTCTTGAGAAGTATCCTTTACCATATAGAACCCCACATGGAAACTGTAGGGTATGAAGGTTCATTTCTTGTCTTTGACCAATGTGGCGTTATAGCCCTACAGGATGGTATGATAACAAATTTCTCCTATGATGAGCTAGTCTGGGACATGAGCTGGTAGGAGGTGTGGCATTCCGGTGGCCCCGAACACCCTGATGTAGGTGGCGCGCTCGTCCAAGTACCAATGGCCTACCTTGGATATCATTTTCTTGGCCGCCACCGATAGCCTTGGGAATTCCTTCTTAAAAAGAATAAAATAAATACGGGCATTCCTTCTACTTCAATGTGCTATGGGAATTCATCGCAGATGAGGGAGTAGTATTTCTTGTACATGTTTTCCCATAGCACGCTGAAGTAGACATGGACGGGGATCTCTGCAACATGCCAACTCAGATTCATGTTGACGAAGACGTTCCTAGCGCACATGACATCGAGCAGGTACGAGGCCATGTAGAAATTTGGTGCCTCTCCTTTCTTCAGTGTCTGAGCATGATACACACAGATGCTTAGTTGTTTGGAGATTATTTCTCCCCAGTTGAAGCTGCACCCAATGATTGCAACTGTGTATGCCAAAGGCATCCATGCTTCTGAAAACTTGGAGCAATCCTTTTCTCCGTATAGTCGACAGATGAGAGCCATCAAATAGATGTATGGCTCCCTCAGGTTGATTGTCCCGTACCATCCATTGCTTCGATTGATGAATTTATTTTCTTCCCTCCACCATGAGGCCATCAACCGACTGGTGTCATGGAGTTCATAGAATTTCACCACGAAGTCAGTGTTGAGCTGCTCCTCCGGGTGCCTGAACTTGTCGTATTTATGGACCTCTGTCGGGAGGAAAACTCCGATGCACCTGCCATTCTCATCGTTAATCAAACATTTATGCCCATCCATATGGTCGATGAGCCACTTGAGGAACTCTATGTAGGGGAAAACGGGGGTTTTGCTCGCCACCATGTGTAAATATGATCGTTGGAAGTTAGGGAACACCTGGTCATCGATTTCCCTTACGCCCGGGTCACTGTGTGGGATATACTCCGGGTTTTCTTCTCTGTTAATCCTGTTGAAGAGATCCCCCCACGGTCGGAGAGCTACCTTGGATTTGGTGCTTGCTTCTGTATCGCCAAAGGTCGGAGGTTGGATGAAAACTTTCTTTGTTGTTGTCTTGACGATAGGCTCTGACCTAGGGACGTACTCCAATTGCCTCACGGTCGCTGGAGAAGAACCTTCCCCTGTCTCTAGTTCTTTTAGCTTTGGTGCTCTCGACGAGCTTCTGGTGGTTGGATTTCTCGGTAGCATTGTTCCTACAACTTGAGTAGAGTTTAGAGACTATGTAAAAAACTGGACAAACACATATAAATTATAACCAACGAATTGACAGACTTGGATACATACCTCTGAAGCTTGTTAAACCTGATTTTTGATAATCATGGGGGTCAGTACAGTCTTCGAGTTGCTTGTTTTTTGATCCTTCGGATGCTCCAGAATTCTCTTACGCGCATAATGAATTTGTTCAAAATGTTTCAAGAGATTTAAACAAGGAAAATATTACCGCATCGCATCAATCATTCAATTCGGGTCATGAGTGAAATTTCAATAAATTTGCCATCGAATCTTTAGAGGAGTTAGAACTTGAATTCATCATGGGTTGACGACGGAGGCGTGGGTGGTGATGTGGTCTATCGGTGATTTCAAAAATGTTTTTGTAATTGGCGAACGAGATATTAACTAATGCAAGATCGTGTATTAATTAGCTCCTTAAATGTCCAAAATCTGATTGTATCTAATGATGAAAACGTCCCGTCGTGTCACTCTTTCAGTGGGTGGATCAGGGATCGGGGTTGTGCTACAAACATTTTCATTGATATCCTCCTACAAAAGCTCCGACGCCGATCAATCTTACTGTATAATGTCGACGCAACAACACTGACTTGGAGGTGTGACTCAGACCTAGGGAACCAAGAATGACTCGAGATAGAACTAGACCGTACGACCCTCTACACGTGGTGTTTGAGACCAATGAATTAATTCACTCGTATTAGTCGGAGTCGGGACTTTCCTTAAGCTCTTCATTATAAAACCAGATCCTAGCTTGACGATGCTGAAAAGTGTCAAGGATCGACGATTGACAATAAACCTACCCAAGTGCTCTCGGATCGACTCCCTTGAAAAATTCTCGATGCTGAAAACGCATTGGGGATCAGCTATCAGGGATAAATTTATCGTGGTCAAAATGTTTGTTGTAATCCTTCTGGGTTTTCCTCGATCCCGATAAAGTGTGTTGGCCATCAACTATCGAAGATTTCTTTTCGTTCTTTGTTAACATCTGTCCTCCTCGTATTTTACCGATGCCGAAGGGGATCGACTATCCCTTGAGGCTTATGTGAAAAACTTATGCACACCAGAACCTCCTTCTGCCGATGCCGATGAAGATCGACGCTCGACGACTGTTGTTTTTTGAGTGGTTTGTTTACTTACTTGAATTCTTTCCGACACCGAATTTGAGCGCGGTAGGTGCAATGTTTGACTGTCGATTCTCAATTCAAGTGTTAAGGTATTTCAGTCATGGGGTTCCATAAGTTCAAAAAAACCTGAATAAGTGATGAGATTCATGAAAATAAACAAAGACAAAACATTTCCCAACCTGAATTCAGGTCAGACAGTGCAGAAACCTAAGTGGTACCCAAAAAATTGAAAAAAAATTGATAAGGCTTTTGAGGGTGTGTTGAGTGCTCAACAGGTCCTTACAAATCTTCTTTACCTAACTTACTACGTGTCATTGGTACAAACTTGCGGAATTTTAAAATCCCTAAAGAACTATCAATGTGTACATATGGGTCCTTTACAAATCCTTTACACTGCCTAAATGTTGTTTATACTAAGAAAGCTTTGAAACTATCCTAGATTGCAAGCATGTGGGCATGTATGGGCCTGTTACTTTGATCTTTAAACTTCCCTAGATTTTGATGTAAACTAAAACAACAATTTTAATAAACTATCCTAAGTTTGGAACATGTGGGCATGTATGGGCCCTTACAAAACTTTAAGATGATTTCGAAAAACTAAGAGGAACCCTAGGGGGCTTTGTCCTCTCCTAAAGATTTTTGTTAAGGGAGATGAAATGTCCCTTTAACCACCTTTTTGATTCTCAATATCACACTAGGGTGCGAGAGAAGATCATACTCAAGGGTCAAAGTTAACTTCTAGTCCCAAATGTAAGTGATTTATGTGTGAAAACAACAATCTCAACTTAACATTTTACAAGCCAAATAAGCCATCCATGTGGCAACCAAAGAAAAAGAGGAGAATATTGGTTCTTGTTACCCCCTAAGTGCCTATGTTAGCTAACCTTTCATATGGGAAAGGACTCTAAGTGGAGTGTAGTTGTCTTACAAAGTGCATGAAAACAAAAATCTGAAGGCTAAGCGCCTTCAAATCATCATAAAACCCTTACAATTTTTAAAAAATGGAGATATGCCCGGGTTACAACTCTGACAAGTGCGCAGTGGGCGTACAATGCACAAAATGTGTAGTGTAAAGAAGTCTATGACACACACAGTGCGCGTATGTGGGCATGAAAATTGATGCACTTCCTGTCACGCGTTGGGGGAGAAATTTCCAAGTGAAATACTCCTTCCCCAGCTCTGAATTTTGACTTTGGCAGGTTGGGCTAGGCCAGTTTTGGTACCTACAAGAAAAATTGATAAAAAATAAGTGCTCTCTAAGCTCAAATAGGGAGGAATTTTATACCGATCCCCAATATGGTCGCTAATCTGTTGTGTTGGTTTTGTCACTTGGCTGAGAAAAACAACAACACTTGCATGTCTAAATGAGCCTACTAGACAAGCCAAAAATTTGTGAGTGGGTTAAACAAGACAAACACATGTATAAACAAAGAAACAAAACTAAAACAACGAAGAAATAAAAGTTAGGAAGCATGAGAAACTTAGAACCATGAAAATCAAACAATGAGAAACATAATGCTCCTAATGGATCAATAGATTAGTAGGCAAAACACCGTAGAGAAAAATAAGGACTTATGAGTCCCCTCTTCCTCCTTGGGAGGGCTCTTGAGTTCCCCAATGGATATCTCTTCATACAATGGAGGAAATGGAAAATAGTGAAGAACAACAATGGCTATTCCCTCAAGAGGTGAGTGGAATGGCCTATTGAAATGATGCTTGAAGGCTCCAAAGAGAAAAGAGGATTCTCAAGGGAGAATTCTTGCAACATAACAATACTATGAAGATCTTGGTTTCTTAGTGCACCCATGGCTCTTATTTATAGTAGTCATACATGGAAAATTGCAATTTGTTCATAGTGTGAACAAGGGGCCTTTTAGGGAACCCTCTAGTCCTTGACCAACCCCCCATTCAGATTTTGCTCAGATATGAGGGTCAAATCGTGTTGAGGGTTGGTCCATAAGTGGTTGAGGGGCCGACAAGATCCATAAATGTGTCTTTCATAGAAGTGCATGGATTTTCTTGTACACAGTCGCACACTTGGTGCATTGTGCATGCTGAGGGCTTTGTTGGCCCGTGCACACTGTGCACTTTGCACGTGCTTCCTTTGGTGAATTTGCGCATGTCAATTCTTGACCCAATTGTATAGTTTTTTTTCCTTTTTGAATGCATTTTAGTGCTGTAAGTGGACTAATTGTTGTCGGCATTGATGTGTTTCCTTAACCATTTGCGTGCAATGTTGCAGACAATTTTTCAGTGATAAGACCTAGTTCAGTCAAAATGGGTGAGATATGATACTATTGATAATTGCGGCTTTGTGAGACATTCTCCAACTTACAAACCTATGAGATGCGGATCATTGTAGCTATGTGAGACTTTCTCCAGCTTAAAAACCTGAGAGAAAGCCCCTAATAAGGGTACGTGATTCCTATATGAGTCAGAGATGGAACGTAGAGATGACCTCCTCCATTCATAGAGTTGAGAAGAACTCCAGATGATTATCCCGTGGGAAAGGCGATCTGCTGAGTTGGATATGCATGTGGCTGAGAACAAGGTGAACGTGTGAAATCCCAAAGTGTTGGGTGCATCGTCATGAGAACAGAAATGAAGATGATGTATTAGCCTCCTATGAGCAGCAGAGTTGATGAGAAAATCCAGATGACTCTCCTGTGTGATGTAGTGGGAAAGAAGATCTGTTGAGTGGACGTGCCTGTGGATGAGCACAGGTGAACGTGTGAAGAACTGGGTCTTCTGTGTAATGCAGTGATCCAGAGATATGGACATCCCTATGTATGTGTCCCTAGTAGATGAGAACTAGTGGGTGTATCAGATCCCTTGCTATATTGTTCAAGAGTCAGACCTGCCTGTAACCCTAATTGTAATGTAAAGGGTACAGGTCGACCCCACCTTAATGTGACTGGTAATTAATATAAAATATAATTAATATGGTTAATATTAATTATATTATAAGCTAGTGAGGTCGGCCTTGTTGTGCCAATAGACACTTTTGTTAACAGGTTTAGGTTAGTGTAAGTAAAGGTAAATTCTCCATTGAGGAAACACATCTTACAAGTGAGTTTGGAAATTTTAGCAAGTACACCTTCTTGGGAAAAGTGCACACCTATCTTGGGAACTAGTCTTCTAGGGTTTGAGCACCCTCTTGTGTGTTAGGTTTTATATTGGTGGTGAAGGTATTTCTCTTGAAGAATATAGAAAAGGATTTGGCTGGGTTTTCTTCCCTTATTGAGAAGGGTTTCCCAGGATACTTCTTGTGTTCTAGTGCATGGTGTTTCTTCTTGTGATCTTGGTTGCTGCAACATTTTTGTTTATGGTTAAGACAAATGATAAAATGGAATGAACTTCATGCTTAACCTATCTTATTGAAATATCAACAGATACCACTTTAAGGGAGTTTTCCAATGCTCAACTTGCAACAAATCTAAAAAAATAAAAAAATTGCATTGTCAAAATGAGATTATATCAAGAGAAGGCTATATGAATATGGTATAGTCTCTTTAGAGACTAGCATAGCTTATATATTTTCCTATGATTATGAAGACAATTTGGATGAAATGTATATGAATAGAATGAAAATGTTGGAACAATTTAAGAGGAAATGTTTGGAAGGAAAGGAAACCTAATGGAGGACAGAGAGCAAGGTTGTTTGGTTATCTATTGGAGATGAAAATACAAAGTACTTTCTTAATTATGCCAGCCATAGGAAAAATGTTAATACTATTTGGGAAATGGAAAAAGGTGGATGGTAGAAAACTAGGTTTTTCAGGGAAATTATAGACATGGGGATATCTCGTTTTAAGCAGCTACGCAAAGAACTTGACAGAGTTGATATAATTGTTTTTGTGAAAATCACTTTTTTCTTTACATGATTTGTAGGAGAAGAGGAAAATGAAATCCTAGTGAAGGGTGTGTCAAATGAAGAACTCAAGGTTGTACTAGCTTCTCTTCAGAAGGATAAGAGTATAAGCTAGATCGTTGGTGCAAAGCTTTTTTATAGGATTTTATGATATGATGGAAGTAAAATTGTTAAGGGTGGTGGAGGATTGAAGAAGAATATGGAAGATATTGGAAGCTTTTAATTCGAACAATTTTATTAAACGGATTAACATTTGAGTCTTTTGAGCCTACTAGAGAACTTAGGCAAGGATACCCCATGTCTCCTTTTTTATTATTTATTATTGTGGAAGGTTTGTGTAGATCAATCTTAAAGGCTAAATGAACATAATATTTAGGAGGTATGTAGTTAGGAAAATATTTTTATTTGACTCACCTATTGTTTATAGATGACGTGTTGTTATTATGTGATGGCTTTAGAAGAGATGTTAACAAATTAAAGGAGATTATGGATCTCTATAGTCTATCATGAGGTATGGAGATAAGTATACATATATCATTGATAACTTTCAATGGAGTTGAGGATGAACATGTTAGAAGGATAACTCAACTATTCCCCTTTCAGAAAACGGGCTTCCAATTAAGCTTTAAGTATCTAGGTTTGTTTTAAAATCACAATAATTATAGGAATAATGGTTGCAAGTGGTTGATTGAGAAGATTGAAAAAATAACAAATACATGGTGCAATATATGGATTTCATTAGAAGGAAGACTAATCTTAGTCAAGCTATTTTTGGAGGCTATTCCTGTATATTTTCAGACCATGGATTACATCCATAAAGGGGTTCTACAAACAATTACAAATAAATGTTTTAGATTTATGTGGACAATTAAGAGGTGGGGGGGGGAATGGGATTCCCTTGGTCAAAGGAAGTCTTTGGCCAAATCAAAGTAGATCGAAGGGTGGGGTTTAAAAATATACATTTTTTTGGCAAGGCATTGGCTTCCAAAGTCTATGAAGGCTAGTTTCCAAGGTGGGTTTTTGGAGGAAAGTGTTAACTGAAAAATAAATAGATCCATTAAATGTGGAAGAATGGATAGGAAAGGAAATCAAACCTATTCATAATGTATCTATTGTTTGAAAGGATACAATACTATAATTTCCCCTTATAGGAAACTGGTTAGTTTGGAAAGTTGATAATGGGGACAAAGTTAGGATAGGGGCCAACCCCTGGGTTGGGTGTGGAGAATTTCATATAATACTGTGGATTTCATTGATAAGTTGCAAAGTAAAGGCATTTTTTTAAGTAGGATGGGTAGCTGATGCATATATTACATCAATTTGGGAACAAGGATGGAAGTATGGAGAGATGATATATATCACTAAGGGAGAGCAAATAGTGGAAGGATTATATTGATTAATTAAGGAAGAACCATATAATAATTATAGAGGATGATATATCGGGTTTGGTCTAAGAATCCCTCTCTGTGAGATTATACTCCAAGATTATGATATAAAGTCATGCTATTCAAGAAGGGGATGCTGGGTGCTAGAAGGCCGCATGGAAGATTAAAGAACTTCTTAAAACCAAGGTTTATATGTGGTTAGTGCTCAAGAACAAAGCATTGACATGAGATGTACTCCAAAAATGAAGTCGATAGGGTTGGGTTTGTTATACATTATGTAAGTAGTAGTTAGAAACTATGAATCATCTTCTAAACAGTTGTTCATATGTAGGTAAGTATGGGTAGAGATGAATGTGATGATAGGTGTTGCGGTGAATTCCCCCTGCAAACAGGTGAAATTCCCCTTTGAATCAAGTTTCCTTGGATCTAAGACAGAAGGAAAACAAATGGACATTAACTTCCCCATAAGACTAATTTATATGTTCATTAATTAAATCAGAAGAGAGAGAGAGAAAGAGGAAAAGGTATGCGATTCACCTCTTTCCTGTAGGTTGTCCATGCTGCTCCAACTGTTGAACTTGATCTCCAAGCTTCGAGTATGGAAGTAGTCATCTTGCAAGAGATGAGACAATCCTCATCTGCTACTATGTATCGTTAGGAGAATGTATATTTATCTATGCTGGACTTAAACAAGACAAAGATAAACATTCATGAGATGAAAAATGTAGACATTAAAATAAATAGGACAAATTATATATTAATAATGGAAAACATGGAAACACTTACAACCTTGTAATGGTTTGCTAGCATTCCTCCAAGCTCTCCTTTTTCCAGCCCCTTCGTGCCACAAAACGTTAGGTATGATGCTATGAACTATTCTCTTTCTGCCTTTTCCCCCTTGGAATGCACTCATTATATAGGAGTTGGAGGCTTAACCACCATGGAGAAGATCACTCACCAGATCCACTACATTGGGATCTCCAATATTTTTAGCGAGAAAATATCTTTCAAGGATTTTAGGGAGAAAGTATCTCTCAAGGATTTTAGGGAGGAATTATCTCTCAAGAGACATCAAATTAGGATATTGGTTTGAGAAAATCTCTCAATCATCCATGAGACTCCCAACTTCTCATTGAGATTAGGAAACTAGATGTGAGGTGGATTCTCACACTACATTAATTTCATTTTTTCATTAAAAATGAATAATACATGTGCACACAGTATTTTGAACTTCATATGATAAATTTACCTCAATTAAGTGTGACAAATCCACACTTAGTAGTGTGGGAATTTGGTGTGTAATAGATTCCCCCTAAAGTGTGAGGTTAGAAGAAAAACAGATGGCCGAAACACTTCACAAAAACATGTATGTGAGGGTGCTGGAATAGGAGAGCCAGGCGGAAGCTGAAAGCAAACATCAAACAATATATACTTATCATCCCCGTGGTAGGCATACCCATGCTCAGAATACACTTGACTCAAAGCATGACTGCCGACCAATACACTCTGGATACATGAAAGCATTGACTAAGGATATGGCCACCAAAAATACAACGTGGATCCATATCTCCATGACTCAATTAGGTCGTAGCCATGAAATAATACATAGTGGAGCTACAACATGACAAAACATAGCCACAGACCAATACAAAGTGGATCAATGTGACATAATATACATGAATAAGATCGCCAACATGATCACCATTCTGGAATATTCTAAATACTCAAATAGTTTCCATCGCAACCTGGTTTCCTGAGGAGTTCCCAGGGTCTTCGTCTCGATCTTGAAATGGTACGAATCTATCCATGTGAACATATGTCTTGATGTTGAACATGGTAGAAACCACTTGATTACCGATCATTGATGTATACCATTAACAAGTGCGAGGGAAATCACTTATGATGACAATGACTCCCAAGGGACCCTAGTACATTCCAACGAATGTGAACAAATAAGCAGAGGTCAAACATTTTTCGAATCATTCGATTAAAGGTCAATGATGTAAACTTATTGTCGAAAGCGAGGAGGCTTACTATTGAGGCATGCAAGTCCCAAGGTACTAACTAGTTTCTAATTCTAATTCCTAGATAATGTGTTGAAGTCGATAGGAACAAAATCGTCGAAGGATGGTCATGATGTATCCCCCATCATCGAAATGAAACAAACACAGGAAAGTGATGTAGGATGAGAGATTAAATGAGTATAGGCTGAAAGTTGGTAATACTGCATAGTGGTTGGTTTGAAGTGAAACTTCCCTTGAACATTATGAGGTACGAAAAATGACTTGGCAACATTGACTTGATTGAGACATAGACCAAAACATAGTGCGACGATCACCGGGGCACTCTTCGGGTGAACCAAAGGAGTATGAGGACTCATAGGATTGGTATGACTCAGAGACAAGTATATTACCCAACTGTAATATGAGACACAAACAATTTCCATGTTCAAGGGTGACAACAAACAACTGCCATAATTCTTTCCAAAAGTTCACCCACTTCCCTCAATTTCCCCCTCACCATGGATGACAAGTACCTCTTTGTTTCTTAACGAGCTTGCGAAGGATAAAAAATGCGTGGTATAGCTCATCTTTGATGAGTCCCTTATCACATGTTTAACAAACCTGAAGAAGGAGGGGTTCGCTCCCGTATGGGTCCTTCAATGTATAATTTAATGAGCCCAAAGAAGATAAACTCGCGGTCTTTTCACGTTTAAAGAGTCTGAAAAGATATTAAATATGACTCTATGGATGCTCTTTTTTCGTAATTTTGGTCCCCAAGTCCGAAAAAGTGTAAAAAAATACAAGGGAGAACTCTTATAGTCATGATTGACTGCAGTGTTCCTTTTTCGTAATTAGTCCATCCAGTTCAAAAAATGGTTAAACTTATACTGAATAGACACCCTTTCAAACCTTTTAACAGGTTTGAAAGGAAACTAGCTCACTTGAAAATCTTTTCATGTTTAGGCAGTCTGAAAAGAGCTTAAAGGAGATTCCAAAGAGTTCCTTTTTCATATAGTTTTTACGAGCCCTAAAAAGTGATAAAAATATGCTCACATGTCTGTTTCATTTTTTAACGAGCTTGACATAGAAAGTGAATTGTGCTTAGGATCGGTTTCATTTTTTATGAGCTTGAAATTGAGAATAAACTGTGCTCAGTATAATACCCATGAATGACCCTCTTCCCAACATGATGTCTAGAGGTTGGTACGTTGATCGATAACTATTAGCGGATTTTTCCCCAACATGATGTCTAGAGGTTGGTACTTTTCCCCCAACATCATCATAATAATTTGGCTACTTAAAATTCAGTATGATGTCTAGAGGCTAGAGACATGCCCCCCAAGATTTGGTTCATCCAATGACTCTAATTTTTCACTCACTTAGAGTCTTGGTTACTAATAGGGACAAGTTCACTAGAGAGGGAGGAAGAAAAAGTATCAACTGATTCAGGCAGAGGAAGGGAATGTTTACGTACCAAATCTTGTGGAAGATGGGTCTCTGCTGGACTAAGTGACATGATGTTACCTAGTGTTTCAATTGTAGATCGGCTAGGCACTACCCCAAGATCAAACGATTAAGAGGATCGTTGCACCATAGCCGTAATCATGTTTAATGTGGCACCCTGATGTGGGGGATCATAGGGAGGTAAGGGAAAAGCTCCCATGAGTGAGGAATCCTTAAGGAGACCTACCCCCACACTTTCGTACTAAATATTAGAGTGTTCTAAGTGGTTATTGATATATGACATGTAATAGTCAAGTTGGTCAACAATCACAATTTTCCCTTTATGGGGAAATTCTAAAAGGCAAAAGATTTAAGACGTGATGAAAGTCATTGCATAGAACCAAGTATGACCAAGAAAAAAATTATAATATAGGGGCACATCAACCACTTCAATGTCTACATAAATGGTTTTTCCCTTCAGGTCCACAACGAAAGATTGCAAGAGTCCATAAGGTTGGAAACCATGCCCATCAAATGATTTAAGGGTGGTAGGAGACTTGTTAAGTTCAAGAGAACCAATGGCTCTCCGACAGAACAAAGACATGACATAGGTGGAGGCTACTTCATCTAAAACAATGCGATGGATGTTCTTCCCATGACCCATAGCTTGAATTTGGAATGCCAGGTGGTGGGAGAGCCTTGGTTTAAAATAGTCCATATTAAACATAATAATATTTGACACGTCTGGATCCACAACTCCAATGGTTAATAACATGGTTGTACGTTGACTTGGACAGTTTTGTAGAAGTTCAAGTGTCGAAATAGCACAAGGTGCTTGTGCCAAATCTTCAAAAATGTTGTAGCTTTGAGTAGCACGGGCACTTGGAATGAAAATCAACTTTCGAATTGTGCCCCTGGGGTGGCGTAACACTGAGTCAACAATAATACTCTTGTTCTGAAGAGGGGTGGAATATGGAGGAGGAGTGGAAGTGGAGGGCTTATCAGTAACACCTCCATTAGCATGATTTTCTGGAGGAGTGACATAAGTCCCAACTCTGGTCGTTAGACTAACTGTCTCCTTACACATAAAGACTTGAGTGGTGCTCGAGGAAGCATCCCCATGGTGGGAATGACTTTTGTTGCCCCCTTGCGGAGGGGATGGAGTTTGTGCAACCATTTGTTGTTACTGAGGTGGGAAAGGGTCAGTTAATAAAATTGCTTGGGAGGTACCCTTCACAAATTTGGTGACTTCCTCACAACGAGGACATTCTTTCATGTGATGGTCATTGACACAAATCAGGCAAGGAAAATTCATCTTTTTTTTCGGCTGAGTGTCCGTAGTTTTTCTACTCTCCTACTGGTTAGAATATTTCTTGGATTTACCCTTGTTTTTCTTCTTACCTCCAAGTTGTTGAGATGAAGTGGATTGAACCGCATTCACCTCAGAGGTTTGTGCAGGAGAGGGAGTATCTTTGGTGTTGGTAACACAACCCACCATGCCATCAACATGGGATTTCGGAGAAGGTCTTGACAGATTGATTGACGGATGTGGAGCACAAGGGATTAAGTCATAAATTGTGCCGAACTATGAATATACCAAGTCCAAATATTGAGTACAACTAATCGCCTACTCTTCAGTGACAACACCTCCCATGGTGACATCTCTAGCAATGGGTGGAAAAAGTGACTTGGTAAACCAATTTGCCAAGAGTTGGTCTGGTATTTGGGCTTAATCAATCATCGTCGCTGCCTCCATTCATGAATATGATAAGATATATGAGTGGAGGTGGATTGCCTAAGCGAGGTTAAAAGCTTAGTATTGGTCTCATATCAGATAGACAATTAGAAATGAGTCAAGAAATCCATATCAAGATTATTAAAGTCACTGAAGGAATCTCGTGGTAGTTCAATATACCATTTTGTTGCCACTCCCATAAGGGTTCTCTGGAAAATATGTAAACGAATGAAACCATCCATCAAAGAATTAGAAGAACACCAAATAGGGAAGTTGATTACATGATTATTGGGTTCTTCTCTAGGTCTTCCGTCAAACTTTGGGATATCCGAATGTAGCTTAGCGGGGATTGGTGGCCAGGATGGAGCATGAAGTATGGGATAATTGGTCAAGCGCGACAAATTCGGTAGATCCAAAGTGGATAAAAAGGTAAGTTTTCGGTTATCTTGTCCATATTGGTAATTTTGATGTAGCATGGGGACACCAGTAGTACCATATACCAGTTATGCAGGCATTGGAAAACCTGATGGCCCTCCCATATACTGTTGTTGAGAGGGTTGGGGAGATGGGAACATGGGGTTCACAGTTTGAGTGGGAAATTCTCCTTGCAGAATAATTGTTGAATTAGGTTATTGACCCCATGTAGTATTCAAAACTACTTGATATGGTTTACTAGGATAAAGGCATGTAGCGATAGAGGGACCCGACGAAATAGTTTCCCCGTAGGCTGGAGGCTGGTTTCCAGTGAGGGGTTTCCCACAAAATGGTTATTTCCCCCATAGATTATATTGTCCCATAATTGAAGGTTTCCCTCCAGCTACAACTTGACCTACAACTGAAGGTTTCATTCCAGCTGGATACTGCCTTGCAACTGAAGGTTTCCCCCTAGTTGGAAAATGACCCATAGCTGAAGGTTCCCCCCCAGATGGAAACTGACCCATAGTTGAAGGTTCTCCCCCAGTTGGAAATTGATGCATAGCTGAAGGTTGTCCTCCAACGACATACTGGACCACATCCAAAGGTTTCCCTCCAGTGGAAACATGCCCCCCAGGTTATGTTCAATAGTTTGTGTAACTATTATGGGGTTAACACCTATATTGGAAGAAGGAATAACATAGCTACTTGTCACAAGACCTGAGGTAGAATCATTGTTTGCCACTAAAATAGATGGATTCTGTAAAGGATGACCAAGCAATGCACTTGGTGTATGCATGTGTGCAGCTAGAGAATCGAGAAGAGAAGTTGTGCTCATAGGTTAATGTGATGGGGTAACCTGGGTTAATGATGTTCCCCCCAAAAGAGAAGTACTAGTATTAGTGATGTGTGCCAAAGTGAATATCTCAGAATCCATTGGGGGAATCAATATTCCATCTGTATGATTAGGCGAATATTTCCTGCTAGGTGGCAAGTGAGAGGAAGAAAAAGAGTCAAAGAATGTCATCGAGGGTAACTTAACAAGTGGTTGACCAGATGGACCAGTCAAAAGGGAATTTTCAGGAAAGTTAAAATCACCTTCCCCAACAATTTATACCATCCCTTCAGGGTGGTCACTTGGGGGATTTACACTTCCCATCTCAGAATCAACATTTTTTATGATAGTTTCTTCAATAGAAGGGTTGTGTGGAGGTTCTTGATCTTCAGGATCCAAACCTTGCATCCTTCTAGATCTTCTGAGAGTGTGATTGACCACGATGAAAGTGTTTAGATATAACGATCCCTAAGGCCAACTACGAATGTCGAAGAAACAAACCCCTAAGAAATATTAAAGCTATCAACCAAGCAAACAATAGGTGAAAGGATCTTCCGAAGATGGGATGTCAATCCATCATCAAAGATATAAGAAGTAGTTACCCCGACCTCCACGTAAC
Organism: Picea engelmannii; assembly: GCA_009831015.1. Classification (NCBI taxonomy): domain Eukaryota; kingdom Viridiplantae; phylum Streptophyta; class Pinopsida; order Pinales; family Pinaceae; genus Picea; species Picea engelmannii. The sequence goes on from ML807079.1 coordinate 56,967, forward strand.
ATCTGTTCTCAATGCAAGAAACAATTTCTTCATAGGATCACCCTCCAAGGGTATTAAAAGTGTGATACGACGTCTTCCCTATGTACCATGGGAAACCCCCCACGGTTATCTATGTAGATACCTAGGAAAGGTTACTAGGGTTACCAACTCACATTCAGCCTTCGGTGGTGTACAATCGATAGTCGGGACTGAACAAGTGGGCAGGATAACAAAGTCTGAAGCTCTTCCAAAGGACTTAAAACAAGTGGACCGGTAAAAGTCTCGAGGACCTCGAACGGATTCACGATTCACGAAGCAACGAGACAAAATGAACCAGTGACACTCAAGAAAACCCCCCAATATATGCTCTTTCCACTACGATTTGTTAAGATTTGGAGGTGTGATATATTCTTCTCTTCCGCATGTGACCTCATGTTTAGCCCCTGTGTTAGAGGGGGTTCCCAACTATGCCTATACGACAATTGGATTTTATCACTCTTTAGTGTTCTATGGTCTTGTTTAGTAGCTTTGGATAATTAACTCACTTCACCCTAATCCAAAGGCCCTATCCATAGACTACTGTTGGCGTGCTATAAATCAAAATGTCTAATTGATTTTATTAGCATGTTGGTTGATTTTAATGGCTATTCTTTACTCAAATGGGTGTATGAAGAGGAAACTGATGATGTGATGACTCGAATCCAAACCATGCAGAAAGAATGAAATGCAAAGTTTTTGTTTCAATGAATTTTAACTGAGGGAAGGAGAAGAGATATTTTTCTTTCTAAAGCAACTAAATACCGTGAAAATTTTCATTTTCCCAAAAATTCCAAGCTATCAAAGCAATGTCTCTAAAAATCCCAAACAAATTGCAAGACAAACTCTAAAATGTGTACCAACAAAAGTCTCCAATTGATGAAATTAGAATGCATTAATTTTGTTTTCTTCTTTTCAAATCACTTGCAAACTCAAAATAGACCTTTTCTTTTGTTTTTACTTTCAATTAAAATGAAAAGATTCAAAGACACTCACAAAGAGTTGCCATTTTTTCACAAAGAATCCCCAAAACAAAGAAGGTGAAGAAAACAAGCATTTAATGAATGAAAGAATCCAAAAATACGAAAGGATTTAATCAATGGTCTAATCAAGAACTCAAAGATGGAAATTAGAGAGTAACACTTCTAGTTACCTCGGAAAATGAGTAACAAGAATCATAGATTAATGCCAAGTTGTAATAAGGCTAAAGAGCTTCAAACACTCAAAGTATCAAAATATTTCCAAAGAAGACAAAGAAGCTCACAAGCAATGCTTAAAGCAACACTTGCAATTCCAAATCAATGAAGAAGACTTTAAAAATAAATCAGGTAAAACACTTAAAAGGTTTTGAAATCAAGATAATAGACGTTTGAGAACCTTTGTGATGAGGATCAAACTAATGTTAATATAGACTTTGACAAAAGGATCAGGTTGGCCCAAGGTAGTCATGCACAATTCACAATTTGACGGATTTGCAAACTCAAAAGAGGTAAGAAAATATGGTAATCACTCAACTTCAATCAAGAAAATCCAAAATCAAGTTTAGAGGACTCTAATGTAAAGATATGAGTCAAGAATATGTGAAAACAAAGGAAAAATGAGCTCAAAACTGACCCAGGAAGGAGATCAACGCTCATGTAATAGAGTAGACAGGGCATTGGAAAGAGATCAATGCTCCCCAGAAGATTTACAGGGGGTGTTGATTAAGAGATTAATTCTCCCCAAAAGGCTAACAAAAAGTGTTGATTAGGATTTCAACACTCTGCAGGGAACTATATGGGAATGTTGAAGCTCGAAAGTGGTTAAAAAAGCATAATTTTTTTCTCAAATTCAACAAAGATTAGGCTACTGACTTTGTACACCTCCCAATGAAGGTGAGGGAAAAGAAAGATTTCAAATAACAAGAAAAGAGCTAGAAATATCAAGCAAGCAACAAAATTCAAGAGATCTAGAAACATAGGAAAATATCAAAGTTCCTTCCCTAGTATGGTCGCCATTTTTTCAGTTGTGGTAAATTCCCCCTACGAACAGGTGAAATCACCCTTAGATCAAGTTTCCTTCGATCCAGGACAAAAGGAAAACAAATGGACACTAACTTCCCCTTAATACTAATTTATATGTCCATTAATGAAATCAAAAGAGAGAGAGAAAGAGGAAAAGGCAAATGGTTTGCCTCTTTCCTGTAGGTTGTCCTCGCTACTCCAACTGTTGAACTTGATCTCCAAGCTTTGAGTATGGAAGTAGACCTCTTGCAAGAGAAGATACAATCCTCTTCTAATACTATATATCGTTAGATGAAAGTAGATTTATCTATGCTCGACTTAAACAAGACAAAGATAAACATTCATGGAATGAACAATGTAGACATTAAAAGAAATAGGACAAGTTATATATTAATAATGGAAAACATGAAAAAAATTACAATATTGTAATGTTGTGCTAGTGATCCTCCAAGCTCTCCTCTTTCCATCCCCTTCATGCCACACGATGATATGTTTGATGCTACAAACTATTATCTTCTCCCCCTTTTTACCTTGGAATGCACTCATTATATAGGAGTTGGAGGCTTAACCACCATGGAGAAGATCACTCACTAGATCCACTAATTTGGGATCTTCAAAATTTTTAGGGAGAAAATATCTCTCAAGGATTTTAGGGAGAAAATATCTCTCAAGGATTTTAGGGAGGAATTATCTCTCAAGATCCATCAAGTTAGGATATTAATTTGAGAAAATATCTCAACCATCCATGAGACTCTCAACTTCTCCTTGAGAGTAAGAAACTAGATGTGAGGTGGATTCTCACACTAAATTAATTTTCTTATTTCAATAAAAATGAATAATACATGTGCACATAGTATTTTTACCTTCATATGACAAATTTCTCCCCCAACATGTCTAAGGATCATGACAAACATTCCCTCACTTAAGTTTGAAAAATCCACACTTAGTAGTGTCGAAATTTGGTGTGTAACAATAGGTTATATGGGTGGTTGGAAAGGGGAAACTATAGAGTAATGCTTGAAGAATTGGTTTTAGCGAAAATAACTCAAGGTCTTTAGATATCTCCCCCTAGTGGTATCTTGGGGTATTTGGTTGACCATAAATGTTGAGTTATTTCAAAGTAGATTATTGCTATATTTACAACGTGCATCTAAAATTAGGTTCCTTTCGGAAGCATACAAGTTCCTTCCAAGGCTACAAAAATGAGGACATTGCTTCATCCTCCAATAGACAAGTTAAGTGCCCAGGGCTATTTTGATGGTGCTTGCTAAGGGCAACAATAGTTTTGTGGTGCATGAGGCACATTATTATTTAATGAATCACCTTATATAAAATTGAAAGTAGGGTTTGTGGGTGGTACTAACAATTATGGAGGAATGATGTTTTTAAAATTCCTATTGAAGTTGGTAGCTATTAAAAGGGTATGAAAATTACAAGGTGTTTGGTGGCTCGTTTGTGGTAGTCAATTAGATGAATGGGATATTCACAATGGAGAACATAGTTTTACTTCCAATGCTTGATTAGGGGAGAAGTATGGAGACTATTTTTTCAAACATTTCCTATCACCATGTCCATATAGAGCTTAACATAGTAGCAAATGCATTGTGAAAAGAAGGATTTTTGATGGAATCAAATGTAGGTTATATGACTAAGTTTAGAGATAGATTTTGCTACCCAAGTAGTAAGGTTGTGAAGATTCGTATATATAATCTTATTCCTTTTTTTTTATTATGTACTAGATACAATCTGATGGACAAAGATTTCCATGCATAGTTTATTAAGTAATTCCATGAGATTAATTGAAATATTGAATTATCTTTTTTCAGTGGTTCTAATAATTTTTTTGTTGAGACTTAAAAAATAATTGTAGTGGAATCAATGGGGTAGCGAGAAGGATGAGTGCTTGCATGCCTTGGGCTTTATGTGGTAGGTGAGAATGGACTTTATGGTCTTTTTGATAGTTTTTTCATGGGTTTCATTTACAATCATATGTAGAATGTACACTTTTTATTGTATAAATAAGAAGACATGATCTTTTTCGAAGGAAAAAAAATGATGTGATGTTAATGTAATTTCGATATTGACATAATATGGTAATAAGTAAGCAGGGTGGTAATTGTAGGTTGAGGAGGTGGTATCAAGCAATGTGGAGATGGAGGTAGGGGGATATACAACAAGACATGGATGAGACAAAATTAGAAATCTTAAGCATAGAGGTTGATTGATGAAGAGAACCCATCATGACCATTTTGAGAGGTCACTCACCATTAATTGTGACATAGCCTCTTGTCTATTGATAGGTGGTAGATTCTCAACAATCAAAGTATAAATGAAGCTCTTAATGACTTCCTAATATTTATTTCAAAATATGGAAATTCATAGTCGTGCAATCACCTATAACATTTAAGATTGAAATGCTTTGTATTGAATAAATTTGGCTAGCCACTAACCATTGTCTTATATAAATGATTATTATCCATTTCTACATCTAGGTTAGTATTGAGGTCAAATTAGGTGACGAACCTTGTAAACAACAATGGGGTTCTGCCACAAGTTCAAAGTTTCAATCAAGTGTGACTTGATAGGACTAGGGGCCCATGTATCGGAGGAATGCATCCCTCACAAAACCAAGTTGACATCATGGACAATTGATGTGAAGCTACAAGGTGGAAGGAATAGAGAAGGGTTAAATCTTCACCACATGCCACATTTGTTGCCAACTGAGAAAAGATAAAGGATGGATGGACAGAGGATTCCACATTAATGATGTGATGTTAATGTCATATTAATATTGATGAAATGTAATAATGAGTAAGTAGGATGGTAATTGTAGGTTATGGAAGAGGTATCAAGCGACGTGGAGATGGTGGGAAGACAATGAGACACATGTGAGACATAACTAGAAATCATTAAGCATAAAGGCTAGTGTGAAGGCTTAATAATAGTAAGAACCTTGTAGTAGAAAATACATGAGCTAATATGGAAGAAGGAGGTAAGAATCATATATATATAAACACACACGAGGGAAGGATAAATAAATGATTTCCATGAGAATAAAATCTCTAGTTGATCATCTCATAATGAATCTATAATTTTCCTTTTGTGGATTATTTGGGGCTTCAATTGGTTTGGTATATCAATATCAAGTTGGAAAGAATGGGAAATGGGTCTCACCTAAACCTCTTATGATCAACAAGGGGAACAAGGGATAACTTGAAGACAAATGATAATAAGAAAAGGAGGTTAATGAACATGTAGAAGCAATAGAGTGGTAAAGAAAGAGGACCAAAGTAAAGGGGGACATCCTCCCATTAAGAAAGTAGAAAGGGAAAGAGGGTGAAGCCCAACATAGAACTATTAGTCAAAAAACATGGAAGCTCATAAAGTGGCCTTTGTTGCTCAATACGTGTGAAATCAATTTTTTTTTTCATTTGAAAATTTTAAAATAAAATTGCATGAATCAAGTCCCAAAGTGCAAAATTTGACAAGCAGGACTTAGAGAGGTCTTCTCTCTATTTTTTAGAAGGTGGGGCTCCCTTAAGATACAAAATAAAAACAAGTTGAATAAAGTATTAAAATAGGTTGTAATGTTGTATAATGGCCACCTTTATTGATGTACTTAATTTCATTATGATGGTATTATCACTACATTTAAAGTCAAAAATTATGGGGAATTTATGTACATGTAAAAGGACATCATTAAACTTATTTAGGTCGATTAATTGTCGATTTGTGGGTATTATAGTTAACCCTATGTAGGTATTTTTATTTGATATAGGTGGTTAAGTGGCTCATTTTACTTAACATAGGCAATTAAATTACTTGGTAGGTGAGTTTTTTACTATCCCACATTCATTATATAAAGTGGTATTCTCATTGTTGAGGCCACATTCATTATGTGAAGTGGTATTCTCATTGCTAAAGCCTATATATTGAGGCCTTTAGGTCATTATCTATCGAGGTGGATATTTGTTGAATTTTATGCTTGAGGGGTCTTTGAGGCTCTATTGTAACATGATTTGGTGATTAATAAAGGAGATCTTTCCTAGAGGTTTTTTTCCCTACACATTGCAAGGGTTCTACCGCTACAAATCATGTTTCTCTTGTTGCTTCTATTGCATTTCTTGATTTAGTTTATATTAATGGTACATGTCCATATCAGATTAAAGAATTATTAATTTTTACTCTCTTTATTTTTTAACATGGTATTGCATCTATTAATATAGTCTCCACTTTTGTGTGGTGCCACAACTTTGGTGAGTAGTCTTTTGTTTCCTTTTTTGACATTTGGAGGACCCCATCAGAGGATCTTAGTTTTAAATAAGTTTCATATCGTAAAAGATTTGACAAAGAATCAATGGTTTTGAAACCATTTTATGTAAAGCTTCAATGACTTTGGCGTCTTTGTGTTGCATCAATTCTCTTTAATCAACGTTTTTTCTTTCTTTTGGTTTACAAGTTTTATTTTGCACTCGAAAAATTATGTTGCCTCTGAGAGAATTAAAGAGGTTGTATTTAAATTGTCTCTCATTTTGGATTCCTATTTTTTTTTCCAAGAAAAAAAGCGTAATTCTATTCATCTTAAGAGAACCAAATTACATTTTGAAGGTGCCTCAGGAAAAACCCAACCATGGGTAAAATAATCAGAAAATAAATGCCCGAAGGGGCCTAATAACTGACTCAAAAGCCTCATGTAAATGACAAAAAATAGGGGCAACAATAGATCGAACAATACAAGATGCAAAAGGAGAAAGCCCCAAACCCTACCATGTAAGGCAACATAGAAAACCACCACAGAAACTCCAAAGGCTAGACGGACCAGGTCAGAGAGGCATACAATCCAAAATAAGACCTTAGGATGAAGAAACCTTGCACCCAAGAGAAACAAAAACACCAACACGCTTCCAATAGAAAAAGGCCCAGTAGCTTCCCACCCTTTTAAAGGACCTCAAAGTATAGACCTTAGCACCAAATTAATACTGCACGCCCAGAAGAAGGATGTCAAAGCATAGACCAAAACACCTTCATGAGAGAGAGGCAAGATACTGAATGTGAGGCAAGAGAAAGTCCAACACAAGGCCCAAAAAAGGGGATCAGAACTCCAACCAAAAACACCCAAAATGTTGTAACACGACATCAACACCAGGGCTCCAGGAGAAAACTCTGAATATGCATCAAATCCTGAATGAACCAACGAAACAGTTGGAGAATACAAAGGAGGAGGAAAACACAAGATGCAAAAGAGAGAGAGGCCACAACCATACACCAAAAATGCCATGAAGAAAATCGACTATCTCGAACACATCACTAAAACCCCACAACCGCGAAAGAAAAGCACAGATCCATAGAAGCAAAGCCCATCTCCAACTAATCATAAGAGGAACAACCAACCAAAGACAATGTGGGCCGAGACGAAACTAAATATGCAGGGCACATGTATGATATGACCAATGATGAGACCATGGGCCTCAACAAAGAAAAACAACAACAAGGATCTCTCTCCACAACAACCCCTAGATCTGCCTACGCCACAAACTAAGTAGCAGTCACCAATTAGCAAAAAAACTGAGAAACAACCACACCCAAGAGAATGCGTAGACGAGCAATATGAGAGCTCCGAGGCAAGATTACTGCTTTAGCAAAAGAACTGCATGGGAAAAGTCAGATCACTGCCATCATCACCCAATCCGCCGAAGAAGAAACCATAGATAGAACACACCCCGCATAAAAATCCCTGAGAAAGACGCATTAGGGAATAAGAGCCATGGAGATGGTGGCTTTGTTAGTAGAGTTAGGGGGTGGGAAACTCCACGAATAGTCCAACTCCACACATGGGCTTTAGGAAAAAAAAAACAGCGAGAGGCACAGACCCCCTGGGTCCCCTCCCCATTTTTTGGATTATTACAATTCAATCCCTCCTTTGGGATTCCTATTACGGTTGAAATCATATGTTTTAGTTGTATCAAGAATGTCCATTTTGTAGATAGATTATAGCAATATAGATTGAGAAAGAAAGACCATGGTTAGATTCTACATGAAAAAATAAGTTGGGGGAGGGGGGGGGGTATTTTTTATTTTTAGATTTGGTCGTTTGAGCTTTCAGATATCAATTAGAAGTTTTATACTAAAAAAATTATTTTCATAAAATTTGTACTTTTGGAAATTGTTTGTTTCTAAAATAATTATTTATTTATTTTCCATGTTACTAAGCACTCATGCTCTAAACAATCAGAAATAATGAGATTACTCTTGCCTGACCAAACCTAATCAACAATTAGCTCATGAATATCCCCAATAAGCTCATGAAGAGTGAACATGACACAAGTAATATTTCAACCCTTGTGGGGAGGATAAAAATTTACCCTCTATACCACTCAAGCTAGACCCAATTGACAAAATTTTACATTGAACATAAGTGTCTCGTTGATGCGGCATAATTTCCCTTCAACAATAAGGGGCACTCCACGGTGGATAGTCCCAATTAGACTATGCACAATTTGGTTTAGGAGACCCATCTGGATTTTGGACCGACTGGCATTACTACTACATATTGAAAAATTTGCGACAACCACTTGCGACGAAAGTACTCTTTCGTCGGAACATGCAAGAGAAAAAGTTCAGTTTTTCTAAATCCACCCCATATTTGTCGCATGTACTTTGACTAAATCAATATGGTCAATGCTCGTCACAAGAGAGACACATGTAGTTTGTTTAAATTAATATGGTCAACGTTCATCGCAAGAGCGATGACTGACCTAACGTTAAAATTGACCGTTAAAAATGACAAATAAATAGGTAAAAAAAAAGAAATATTTTAGGTCACGGTCGTCGCAATTGCGATGATTGCGACCTAAAATTGGACTATAAATATTTGACGATTTGAAGATGTTGCAACAATCTTGCTATAACAACGACGGTTCCGAAAGGGTATTTTTGTGTGGAAGAATGTTGCAGAATGTCGTTAGAGGTGGGGAAAAAAGTAAAGTGGGTGAAAAGGGTGATGGTAGATGTTATTTCCCTTGTAAAAGATGTTGCCTCATATGTCTCGTAAGAATTTTAATAACAACAACTACAAAACATTGTAGGAAATATGGGCACATTGATGGCAGATCGAATGAATATCGTCCCATGATAATTAGCTATATATTCATTATCTTTTTTTGTTTTGTCAATTTTATATAAAATTATATATATATGTATATATATTGCTTGAATGTTTGTTATAGTATACACTAATTTTTCATGATTGTTTGTAATTATAAAGTTAGAGTTGCCCTCTAACTTTATGCAGAATATTGCACCAAGTATTAGTAGAAATGATGTTGTACAAGCTGAGGAACATCATCATGACCAAGCAAATGAGGATCTCATGGAAGAAGATGATGGGACAAATCAAGTTAATTATCCCATGGAAGAAGATGATGGGACAAATCAAATGATCCAAGATTTGTTTTCGCAACCGGATGAGGATGGGTAAAATGCTAGTATTTATGATGAACCTCTATTAGAAAAGGCAAATAAACGACTTTATGAAGGATCAAGAGCAAATCTTCTCTCCGCTACATTGCTACTAGTGAACTTAAAGGTTATGAATAATTTGTCGAACACTTGTATGACACAGATACTAAGGTATGTAATATGTTTCATCTCATATTATACATAAATGCTATTTTTTTTCTATTTGTTTTTAGTGTCAATTAACGTGTAAAATAAAAATGAAATTTTTACGATTAATATTCTTACATTAACTAGTTTTTTGTTATGTTGTAGATTGTTAGGTGAATTTTTGTTACCATCGTTAAATATTTTACCTCGCACATATCGAGGTTTGCATGCCATTATGGAAGACATTGGAATGGATTATAAAACTATAGATGCATGTCCTAATATATTATGGACAACATGCTTTGAAAACATAATGTCCGCAATGTCTTATCAGTAGATATCGAACCGATCAAGTAAAAAAAGGGTGCCTTGAAAGATTCTTCGTCATATTCCCATAATTCCACATCTGCAGCGATTGTTCAGGTGTGAAAGCATAGCACAATTTATGGATTACCATGCACATAACATAAGTGGAGATGGTGTTCTTCGAATTCCTGCCGATGGTTATGGATTTAGGGAAATTGAGGAAAAATGGGCAGATTTCAAAGATGAACCTTGTAATGTTAGGCTTTCATTGGCAGTTGACGGTGTTAATCCATTAGGAGAGCTTAGGTCTATTTACTCAGTGTGGCCTATTTTTGTTATCAACAATA
>ML807079.1:97509-167467 GCA_009831015.1 Picea engelmannii
TATATATATTAAAATAAATAGTTTTCGTCGCAATTTCGACGCACAAGAAAAATCCTGCGACGAATTTGCTATATAAACCAAGAAAAGTTGTCGTCTCACTTTTGACACACAATAAAAATCCTACGACAAATTTGCTATATAAACCAAGAAAAGTTGTCATCGCAATTTCGACGACAATAAAAATCCTGCAACAAATTTGCTATATAAACCAAGAAAAGTTGTTGTCGCAATTTCGATGATAATAAAAATCCTGCGACGAAGTTTCTATATAAACCAAGAAAAGTTGTCGTCACAATTTCTATGACAATAAAAATTATGCGACAAATTTGCTATATAGACCACAAAAGTTGTTGTCGCAATTGCGACGCACAATAGAAATTCTGCGACGAATTTGCTATATAAACCACAAAATTTGTATAGCGAAATCGTCGCTATATACAATGTTGTCGTCGAAATAGCGACGAACATTTGGTTTCACTTACTTTGCCTATATTTTCAACTGTGCGACGATTTCCCTACTGTGTCGCTCTTTCGACGATTTCGTCACTTTGTCGTATTGGCGACAATATATTTTTTTTGTTGCAATTGTGAGAAGTTCCCTACGGTCGTTTCTCTTGCGACGTTACTTCAAGTTCATCGAAATTGACACGTCACATAAAATGACATTTGGGAGACTCAAGATTCGTCGCAATATCCACAACATAACGTTGCAAGAGCGTCGAAATAACCGTCACAAAATGACCCAAATTTGCTAGTGATTATTGGGTTTGAGGGGTGATTGGATGGTTATGAATGCAATGGGAATGAAAATGAAAACAACTAAGAACATAGATAAAATCTAATCTACCCTATCCTAGCTAGGAGAAACTATGGTAACCAATGAGCAATTATAAATGCAACTGACTCCTGCAAATGAATTTCCCCATGTAGCTTTTAAGAAGCAACAAGGTTAGACAACACATGCGTACAAATATGATAACCAAATTATTCTAAGTCACAAATTTACATACACAAGCAACTCATCATATCAAGACAAAACATAAGAAATAATAAGCAAATATGCACTAAAGATTTCGATTTGCATAAGAACAATCTATAAGAAAAAGGACATTCTTGCAACACATGTAAAAAATGTACATTTTGCTGAAATTAGTTTACAACAAGCAACCATCTACAAGACTTCTTTTCTCTCACAAAATGGCCATGAGGGCTTCTCAATATTAATTCTCAAAATGGTTTGCGGATGTACACTACTTGAAGAGCCCTTTCAAAATGGGCTTATTCCTTTATTTATAGCGGTTTAAGTAATTGTTGAAAGTGTCTTCTTGGATTCTGCAAGAAGAAGTTACAAGTCTCTTCAACTTCCCTTTCTCAATTGTTGTTGATAGGTGTTAAAATAGGAAAAATATGATGGTGGTTGGCAAAAAGACAAAATATATGACAGTTGTGCAAATTCGAATTTGTTATTTTGTCTTATTCATGTGTCTTTGTCCCTCACATAGGTTGCCCAAACTTAGTATTGTCCTTTGATTGATATGGCTTCGCGATATAAGAGTTCCTCCAGAGTGACTATGTGGGAGGCTGAGTTGTCGATGAGAGTCTTCATGTCCCTCGTCAGATTGGCTATGAACACTTGGATCATACTTTGAATCTTGGCCGATTGGACGAGGTGTTCCTCCATTGCTTCTATTTTTTATCTTCGTAGTCGCTTGAGATATCTCCCATCTCTGATTCATATTCTGTTAAATTTCTTCAAAGAGTTTCTCCACAATATTGGTTTTCTCAAGCTCTTCAATGGGAGGAAGATGCCCCTTATGTGTAAAAACATGTGCATATTTTTGGAGTTGAGCATAGATTGCAAGCAAGCTCTTTATTTCCTTTCCATCCCTCTCCCTAGCTTGTTCACATCGATCAAGGGAAGCATAGTTGATCCTTATTTTTCCTTCTGGGGCATGAGGCAGCTTGGTTGGAGCATTCGAGTTCTTAGCAATCCATTGATTCATATCACTTAAGCCTTCCTGGATGGTGGAAAACCAGATGTTCTTGGTTTGCAGACGAATATGATGATCCATTATTTCGGCTGCCAACTGTTGGAAAACTTGAATATGGGCATACATATCCATAACAATCTCCTAGAGCTCTGTCCTTACCTTTTCAGAACATGACTTAAATTACTTGAGGCCTCCTTCATATTTCTTTGCGTTCCTGAGTTGTTCCTCCAAGTCTTTAATCCTTTCATCATTTTCTTCATTTTGATGAAACAAAATTTTGAGGTTTTGTTCCATGGCTATGGTGAAGGCATTGCCGATAGATGCTATGGAGAATGGGTCTTTGCTAACATCCTCTGTTACTATGGTTTCTGTGACGACTGACAATGGGTTACCTCTGGTAACTCGGAGCTTCCTAGTATGTTGTTGAAAAATTCTACTGGCGGCCTTGTCGAATTTGAACTTTTTCAAGTTTGCCACCTTCCTAGGCTTGTAAAGTGTGTGGGGCCCCAATACAAATTCATCAGCTAGGAAGTGACAACTAGAAAGGGGAATTTCTACCGACGATTCACTTCTTCATTCTTCCTTCTTTGTTGTTTTTAAACTACTTTCACTACAACATAATTTGCTACCCTCTTCTCTGCTATTGTTATTTCTACAATTGCCTTCTCTACTACCGCTCTTGCTTCTACATCAACTATTTTTGCTTTCTCAAGTCTTCTAGACTTGATGGAGCTGGATCTTTAGATGTTCTTAAATACCTTGAGTTCATCTTCATCTTTTGCCTCTACATGGAAATTCAGTTTCTTAAAAATTTGGAAGAATTCACCCCATTTAAGAGAAGTCCCCTTCTCTATGAATCTTGTGGTGACATCATAGATAGCCCCCCGAGGTGTCTCAATATTCTTCTTGTTGGCTTCCTCTTGTCTGGTGCTTCTTCTTGTCATGGGAGCTTTGCTTGCAACTTTCTTGCGGGGTGACATGCTTGAATCTACATAGACATGTTCATCATTAATATATCAAATCAGTAATAAAAAGGATGCTATGACAATGAAAATAAAGCACTAGTTTTTCTAATCGTGTAAATTATTGGCCTTTCGAGTAGTTAAAGATGAACCTGTCAGTGTAAATTTGTATCAGTTCCCCATGAGTTAATTGAGTCGATATCTGGAGGAAATTCATCATTTGAGGAGGAGATGATAATTCGTGACATGGTGAGGGTTTGGTGAAAATTGGATTAGAGGAAAAGTTTAGGTGAATTGGCATTGTTGTTGTCATCCTTGCCGATAAAGAAAGGTAGATTCAACGTAGTTGGTGTGAACTACACCAGTATGGTAGGGTAGTATTGCTGGGTTGTCATAAACTCCGTCAAAACGGTAAGGAGAGCTCCGATGAGGTTGTCATAAACTATGCCGAATCGGTAAGGAGAGCATCGATGTTAATCTGGGGAAGCTTTCCAGTATGAGGAAATGAGTACCGATGATGATGGCATAAAGTCCCCTGGTGTTAACACATGGAATGTTCAAGAGTCAATATTTTACTCATTTCTAAATTTTTGTTAGTCCGGTCTCAAGAGGACATCCTTGGTCTTTGTCAGTCATGTGATCAATCCTTCATATATCAATCATTTGTTTGAAGTCTTAGGTTTGAATCATAGGGTCATGGTTCTTAAATCCACGAGTCATGTTTTATACCCATAAATCATGATTTTGGTTTTATCCTAGGTTTAGGAAACTAATCAGAATGTATGTACAATAGTCTTCATGTCATTATGGTGGTGGTCATTATTTGTAAAGAGGGAAGGTATTGGTCTTATCTGCATGTTTTGAAGGTCATCATCAAGTGTTTTTTCTAAAACATGTGTACAAAGAGATTTGAAGTCACATCCAACCATTTGAGATTCATTTCATGTGTCAAATGAGTGCGTTGCAGACTGGTTAAAGTTTGTTGCGAACTGCTGAAGCTGCACTGCAAACATTCATGTAGCAACAATTTTTAGTTTTTGCATCATAAATTTTGAATGCCAATCTGGATTCTCATAAAATTTTGTGTGGAGAAACATTAGGATGTGTTTAATTTGCTAGCAAAAAATCAGCCTGACCCAGTTTTTTATTTGAGATAAAAAATAAAAAAACATCAGCTACATAAAGTTTGCAGCGCATGCATTGCACATCCTCTGTTTTACACAGTCGCTTGGAAATTTGTCTATTGGAGGTTTCTTTCAGTTTTAGGTTGTTATCTTTACCTCCATTTCCAAGTTTCAGTCTCTTTCAACTTCTACACTGTTGCTTTAAGTATAAAATCCTCTTGCTAGCAAAACCCTAACTATTGCCAGTCAAGTAGTAAAACCTTCATTTACTAGTTTCCTTCACTTACTCTGGTAGAAACTGTTATCAGAGGGGGGGTTTTAATTTAGTTGTCATGGATACTCACCAAAGGAAGAAGTGAAACAATTAAAAGAGCATATGGAGCATGATTTGTTTTTGCAGTACTATATCATTTTTATCATGGTTCCTCATCTATTAAAGAGCATTTTGTCTTATGTTGTTCATGATTTTGCTCACTTGTTGTTTTTGGTAGTCATCCTGCATGGATCATAGGTTATACAAGGAATCAACAGAGATTTTAAATCTTGTATCCATGGTTTTGACATAATTTATATTGATCAAGAGACAAAATTACACGTACAAGAAAGTTCGCAGTGCATCCTGTAGAGGCACTACGAACTGCTAAATTGAAACAATTTACAACATATTAGTACGCAACATAATCATATTTTCATCATAAATTTTAAATTCCAATATAGGCTCCTCTAAATTTTTTTGTGGAGATGAATCAATATGTCATTGAATTTTTGACCAAAAATAATCCTGACCCAGTTTGTCGTTTGGGAGAAAAGTTGAAAACATCACCTACATGAAAGTTTGCAGCGAATCCTACAGATGCGCTACAAACTCTAACAATCTGATTGGAATCTGAGATGTAGGAGGGATGCCACCTGCCAGGAAGGGTTTGAGTAACTCCTCAAAGATCAATTAGACATCAAGGGACACTTGTGCCTCAGATCTAGCTCCATCAAGTCTTCATGCAATGAGTTGGTTGCAGTTGTATTTAATGCCGCTAATAACTTCTTGAAAACTAGTAGCTTGTTGGATTTTTGTCTGTCTGTCTATTACCACATATCTCCAAGTCACAAAATCCAATGCATGGAGCAAGTTGTGACCTCTTGGAGATATTTTTAATGTATTTGGATATTTGATGAGGGATGCAACTTTTGGAGAGGAGGAGAGTGACTTTTGTGAGACTCATATCTTTATTCTCAACTGTAACAGAGTTTTTCCAGATTGTATGTATCAAACTTAAGAATCTTGAGCAGTTAATGAACAATGTATTCTCTTTACCATATTCTTAGTTTCATTTTTCCTTTGATTCTTACTATTGATGAAGGATTCATCTTGGTACTTGTTCCCGATGCAGTAAAAGATTTATTGTGTTTTTACTGGTGCAACTGTTGTTGAAGTAATTTATCTTGTTGACTAGGAAGTTCCTACTTGATGAGTTTTCTACTGTATGTGTTCCAGAATTACTTGATGTAACCTGATGCATGTATTCTACTTTTTCTGCTAAGTCTTCCATTTTTCCATTTATATATTAAACACTGATCTGAGACTGATCAAGCCTTGCTTGTTGATATATATTTTCTGGAAGTTTTGTGTTGATGTTTAACTGAGTTCCTCACCCATTCACTACATTTTGAAATAAACTCTTATTTTTACAAACCTACAAGTTTTTCAGATGGGTATTATGCTTACACCTATAGAAGTCTAGGTGAGACTTCTAGTACTAACATTTTTGGTGCCGTTGCTGGGGAACGAAGTTGAATATCTTGCCTGGGTTGTATGAAAACGATTACTACCAGTTCTCGATGGTGAGCAAGGATTGGTGACAGAACAGACTGCAATTTTTCACCATGGTGACTGCACACATTTTAACAACTTGTTGGTGATTCAAATAAAGTTAAAAGACTGCATTGAGGAATGAGCTCAAACAAAAAATGGAAGGAAGACACAAGAAGTCCAAGTATCAAGATATTAGTTTCCTTCAAGAGCTCATATTCTTTTTGATCAGTTCTTTCCTGTCCTTTCCTTCATATATCAGGAGAATCATCCTTTGCTTTGTTCACTCTGATGACGATAATCCTACTACTGTATATCCCTCTTTGAAAGAAGAAGGTCTGCATTCTTCTTACATATTTTATGTTGACCCTAGTCCTTCATCTGAAACATATGAGAACAATGCAATTTGTATTCAAATCCTTCCTGAACATGATTAGCCCTGTAACCATGTGAATGATACAACTGATTCACCACCTTCTCTGATCATAGTACCATATTCTACCACCACTGCTGGAATTTGCAATCAATCCATTGAACCTCACTTTCGGCCTATTGATGTTCAGTCTAGAAAAAAAGAAAAAAAATGTTTAAACCCTTAAAACTTCCATCTACTCTTCATCCTTACCCTCCCAAGTTTTTAGAATATCAACCTCTTTTTGTTGGAGAAGATCATATTGTAGCTGAGAATCATTTGGGAGATTTTTAGAATGTCAATGAAAATTTGGAAATCATGCATGAGGATGTTGTTATGAGGTTATTTTCCAAATATTTGGTTGGATATGTTGCTTTGTGGTTTAAAAATCTAGAGGTTGGTTCCATTGGTTTGTGGGCTGAGTTATTTGGTGCATTTTCAAGACATTGGGGAGAGAAAAAATCTCTTGATATTTACTTTGCTGAGTTTTATGATTTGAAAAGAAGGGAGGATGAAGCTCTTGCTATTTTCAAAAAGAGATTTTATAGTTTTTATTGCAGCATGCCTTTAGATATCCGACCTCCTGAAATTGCTGCTAGACTGTGTTATGTAACAACTCTTCATCCAGATTTGTCTCTTCTTCTCCTAGAAAGGAGGTTTGTCACCTTGAAAAAAATGTTCATTGATGCTCAAGAGGTTGAGGATAATATCAGAGCATGTGGAAAATTTTCAAATCAAGTTAAGGATGAGGAGTGGAATGCAAACAGAGCTGACAATAAACATGAAAAAGAAGGATGCCATGAAAAGGAGTTGGCATAACAGTCTGTTGAGGAGAAAGATGTTGTCTCTAATTTTTTTATTTATGATATTCAAGAAGCCTTTGGTTTACCTGTATATGATGAGTACAATGATTATGATGAGGCTGATTTCCAAAAAACATGTGGAATATCCTTTCATCCAAAAAAGGATTATTTTCAGTAGTCTTATGAAAGCATTCAACCTATTTATGACCTCGATCATAGGGAAAATTGTGACTTAGTTGGAGGTAAATCATTGCCCTTATGATTTTCTTCATTTAATGTTTTGAAAGAAAAAATTGAATTTGCTTATAGAGTAGAGAGAGTTGAGCTATAAAATCACACAGGTTTTTTGGAACATAATGACAACATTATAAGTCAACAACAACCTTTTCATGTTCTTAGTGATCCTATGTCTCTATATATGGAGAATTTTATTGAGGTTGAAATGCATGATAAGGAAAATAATTGGACTACTACCATTTGTTCTGAAAATGATATTTCATTTGAAAACTTAGAACAAGAACTATCAACATTTGATGAAAATGAAACAATGAAGAAATAAGCTTGTATGTTACTCTATACTTGTGAACATGAAAAAACTATAGACACATGTTGTCCTTTCCTTTTTATCGACCAACAAGTGGTATTCACACATATTATTCAAGATCCTTTTGCATTTTTGTTGGAAACCTCAGAGAAAGAGACCTTTATGTGTTACCTAGAATCAATCAGTGGATTTGGTTCTTCAAAGTGGATGAGTTTTCAGATTGGATTAAATTTTCAGTTTGAATTTCCATTAAGCAGGGTTATGCAAGGAATTCAATCAGTGGATAAGGTCATTGCATGGTTGCACTGGATTTTTGATATCACCTGATCAAGCAACTCAGAGATCATGTTAGAAGTAGGGGAATAAGCTCATCATTTGAGCATTTTTGTTTCTTGGTTTGTAGTAGATCAGTAATAAGACTCCATAGCCCAATGGACAAAGGCACATGGTTTACGAGTTCTTGGTGGCTCACAGGGAGCATTCCATCCCCCATGGAGTGAGATGTTAACACATGGAATGTCTAGGATTCAAACTTTTACTCATTTCTAAATTTTTGTTAGTCTGGTCTCAGAAGGACACCATTGGTCTTTTTCTGTCATGTGATCAATCCTTCCTATATCAGTCATTTGTTTGAAGTCTTAGGTTTGAATCATAGGGTCATGGTTCTCAAAGTATTGAGTCATGTTTTATGCCCATAAATCATGGTTTTGGTTTTATCCTAGGTTTAGGAAACTAATAAGAATGCATGTACAAGAGTCTTCATGTCATTATGGTGGTGGTCATTATTTATAAAGAGGGAAGGTATTGGTCTTATTTGCATGTTTTGAAGGTCATCATCAAGTGTTTTTTCTAAAACATGTGTACAAAGATATTTAAAGTCACATCCAACCATTTGAGAGTCATGTAACATGTCAAATGAGTGTGCTGTGGAGTGGTTAAAGTTTGCGGCGAACTATTGAAGCTACACTGCAAACTTTCCTATAACAACAATTTTTAGTTTTTGCATCATAACTTTTGAATGCCAATTTGGATTCTCCTAAAATTTTGTGTGGAGAAGCATTAGGATGTGTTTGATTTGCTGACAAAAAATAATCCTGACCCAATTCTTCATTTGAGAGGAAAAATAAAAACATCAACTACATAAAGTTCACAACGCATGCGTTGCAAACCATCTGTTTTACACAGTCGCTTGGAAATTTGTCTATTGGAGGTTTGTTTCAATTTTAGGTTGTTATATTTAACTCCTTTTATCATTTTGAGTCTCTTTTAGCTTCTGTACTATTGCTTTAAGTATAAAATCCTCTTGCTAGCAAAACCCTAACTATTGCCAATCAAGTAGTAAAACCTTCATTTACTAGTTTCCATCACTTACTTTGGTAGCAACTGTTATCAGAGGGGGGTTTTAATTTAATTATCATGGATACTCACCAAAGGAATAAGTACAACAATTAAAGGAGCATACAGAGCACCATTTGTTTTTGCAGTAGTATATCATTTTTGTCATGGTTCCTCATATATTAAAGAACATTTTTGTCTTATGTTGTTCATGATTTTGCCCACTTGCTATTTTTGGGAGTCATCCTGCATGGATCAGAGGTTATAAAAGGCATCAACATAGGTTTGAAATCTCGTGTCCATGGTTTTGAAATCAATTGTAGTGATCATAATACAAAATGACACCTACAGGAAAGTTCGCAGCGCATCATGCAAAGGTGTTGCGAACTGCTAAATTGATAGAGTTTACAACATATTAGTACACAACATAATCATATTTTCATCATACCATTTAAATTATGATATGGGTTCTTCTAAATTTTTGTGTGGAGATGAATCATTATGTCAGTGAATTTATGACCAAAAATCAGCCCAACCCAGTTTGTAGTTTGGGAGAAAAGTTGAAAATATCACCTACAAGAAAGTTTGCAGCGAATTCTGTAGATGCGCTGCAAACTCTAACAGTCTGATTAGAATCCGAGTTGCAGGAGGGATGCCGCCTATCATGAAGGGTTAGAGTAACTCCTTAGATATAATTTAGACATCAATGGACACTTGTGCCTCAGATCCAACTCCGTCAAGTCTTCATGCAATGAGTTGGCTGCAATTGTATTTAATACTACCAACAACTTCCTGAAAACTAGCAGTTTGTTTGTTTTTTGTCCGTCTG
Source organism: Picea engelmannii (assembly GCA_009831015.1). NCBI lineage: Eukaryota > Viridiplantae > Streptophyta > Pinopsida > Pinales > Pinaceae > Picea > Picea engelmannii. The sequence continues at coordinate 107,317 of ML807079.1, forward strand.
TCTATTGCCACATATCTCCAAGGAAAAGAATCGAATGCATGGAGCAAGTTGCGACCTCCTAGATATATTTTTGATGTATTTGGATATTTTATGAGGGATGTAACTTTTGGAGAGGAGGAGAGTGACTTTTGTGAGACTCATATATTTATTCTCGTAATAGAGTTTTTCCAGATTGTATGTATCAAACTTAAGAATCTTGAGAAGTTAATGATCAATTTATTCTCTTTACCATATTCCATGTTTCAGATTTTCTTTGATGCTTACTATTGATGAAGGATTCATCTTGGTACTTGTTCCCGATACAGTAAAAGATTTACTGTGTTTTTACTGGTGCAAGTGTTGTTGAAGTAATTTATCTTGTTGACTAGGAAGTTCCTACTTGATGAGTTTTCTACTGTATTTGTTCCAAAATTACCTGATGTAAACTGATGCATGTATTCTACTTTTTATACTAATTATTCCATCTTTCCATTTATATCTTAAACACTGATTTGAGATTGATCAAGCCTTGCTTGCTGATATATATTTTCTGGAAGTTTTGTGCTGATGTTTCACTGCGTTCCTCACCCATTCACTATATTTTGAAATAAACTCTTATTTTTACAAACCTACAATTTTTTCTAATGGGTATTAGGCTCACACCTATAATAGTCTAGGTGATACTTCTAGTACTAACACCTGGTATGAAAGAATGAGTATTGGCAACGATATTGTCACCATCGTCGACAAAGAAAATTTTACATCGGAGAAATATTACAAACATTGTCGGTATAGAATTGATGGTTTTGATGTCCATCTTGGAAACTCTATCGATGTGGCGAAAGGTGTGCGTCGGGGAAGTTGGAAACATCTTCACTGATATGGAAGGGTAAGGGTTGACGAGGTTTGCAACAACTCCCTCGATGTATATACAAACTCGAAATCCAACTAAGTGTTTGACTAGGGTAGGAAGTGGATTAAGGCTTGGCTAGAGTGTCGTTATGCTCAACACCAAGCTCCAAATTAAGAATATGTCAATCGAACTAGATCAGGATGGGTGCTCGAGGCATGTTTGATTTGAGAAAGACCCCTTTAAAACTTGGAGAAAATATTGAATGTCAATGAGATAGGACGTAGCTCTATGGATGGAGAATTTACTTAATGGATTGAATTTGGGTACTGCCAAATAATTAGGGAAATTGGATTGGAGGTACTTTACCAGGATCGAGGTCATATGGTTAAGGTGAGGGAACATGCAGGAGGTAAGGAAAGGTCAGAGAAATCTAGGGTTTCCATTGGTTAGAGATCCACATGGTAAAAGATGTCGACTATTCGAGGAGAGATAAGGGGATCGGGTCTCTCGACTTGCTTTCCTCGCAACATTTAACCATAAGTAAACATAGCCAATTGCCAGAAATAGACAAGACACATGGCAAGTTGAGAAAGGAGGCCTACCTAGTATTTGTAACAACACATGGACGATGTGGAGGGATCGAGGAATGATTATCATCTTTCAATGAGTGGGTTCTTAAACGTTATTCAGATACACTCTCCCTCTTGCTTTGTTGTTTGACAAATAATGAGACTTATTGAGACTATGAGATCTCCTTTTATAAGATTTTTTACTTTGCATGAAAATAAATGTGGAGGGGCTCTTTGAAAGTATATCAGCGTACCGATGAGTTTGTATCAACTTTGTCGGTCCTAAGCTACAATGTGTCGGAGGGGATCGAGGTAACGTGGCTGATGAACTAGCTCATGTATTAGAGAGGTTGGGGAGAAGTCCACCTGTGTTATGTGAAACAAAGTTGTCAAGTTCACCGATGTAAGGCTTTGTGTATCGGAGGGGATGTTATTAGCTTCCTTGGTTGCAAGATATGTGTATTGAGAGCGACGAGGGGAAGTCCACTGGTATATTTTCATACTTGGGAGGAATTTTTCTGGTCAAGGGGCTTGTGTACCCGAGAAGATCATGAAAAATCCTTCAATGTACCGATGAGGTTGTTAACAACTACACTGATGCATAACTATAGTGTACCAGAGATGACGATATAAAATCCACCGATGTATCAATAGAGTTTGTGGGAAGTTAGCCGATATGAAACAACTTATTTCTTAGAAAACATTAAGTCATATGCCATAAACCAAACCAAATTACAAGTTTAAAACAATTTCTTAAAGAGGCATGGGTAGACTTTAAGAAGATTAAGAAGTCGAGGTAGCTCAGAGAGACATAAAAAACAAAAAGGGGGTCCCATTTTCTTGGTTAAAATTGACTCTATGAGAAAGGACACAAGAAAATGTAGATTTTAACCATGTACACCATTTATTGCAAAGATATTTTTAGTAAAAGAACATAAAAGATACAATGGAAAATACACACATTACACAGATATTTTTCCCCTGGAAACCCAAACCGAGAAAACCAACATATATTATATTCATTCATCGTGATACATTGTTTACAATACAATATACATATAGGAGCCAACGACATCCAAAACCCTAACCCAATGACCTGGATTAGTCAACAACCCTAATTCCTTAACTGGAAATAGAAAACCATCGGCAAAAACCATGTGCTGAAAAACCACCCAACAATGGACATGAAAATTGAGGCGACACGAAAAACAAGAAAAACATGCGACACATTTCCCGAGGCAAAATTTGTTTCTCGGGGGTGCTATCCCCAAATCCCTATGTAGGGGGGATATCGCCCCCCTGCGACCCCCCAAGGTGGGGCCTAGCCCCCGCCCCCCTCAAACCCCCCTATGAACCTGGTGCAACGTAGCAAACACTTGTTCTAGTTGTGCAAAGAATATAACACATACCCAACAGAAAAAGGGAAGGTGTTGATGCTTGACACAACAATTGGTGACACACTGGGTGAAGCCATGAATCTCTGCAAAAGGTGTCTAAACATGAGATTTCAAAGAATGAAAACACTTGCGGTGCATGACCCAAGGGAGAATGAGTAGGTCCCATAGTTTTCAAAAGTGCATAACTTGAAGAGACAAGTTTGAATGATGCAAGGGAGAGGTCATAGTCGTGACCAAAGTAGATTGATTATCATAGTATACTCTTTTGAAATAGACTATTTTGGGCAGGCCGATGAAGTATTACAAGGAAATGATGCATCAAGAATGCTGAGAATACAAGTTGATTATGCAATTCTCTGTGTTTCTCTACTACCAACGAGCATCCATAGCCAAGAAAGAGTCACCCTGATTTCACAAGCCTTAATTCGTTTCCAATGAGCTTCCATAGCCCCAACAAAGATACTTGCATGTCCCACATGAGTTGGAATTCCTTTCCCCAAGCTTTTACCTTTATAATATGACTCTCTTAAATTTAGAGAGGGGGGTGGATGGGGGGATCCTAGTATTCCTTTAATGGAATGTGGGATGACACCTGTGAAAGTGAGATCTACCAACTTGATTATAGATGAGCTAACTTTCTGAACAACATACCTTGAGTACTACATAGGCCTTCCTAAGGTAGTTTCCATTCTTGTTAGTTCTAGACAAACACAAAACCTTGCTCTTGGATATGAATATTATCTCAGTCTTGCTACAATTAAGAATGCAGTGCTCATCTGTTAATGAACTATGTTCCATTGCTGAATCCTACTCAGAGTAATGCACAACAATGTTTCATAGAGACATATGGAGTTATGTCTAGAAGCCAAAATGTAGATTTCCAGGATTTTGATACCAATGTGTCACATCTTAAAAGTTGTTTAGATCCATGACACCAAGTTCTCTTAGAAGTATAAGGAAAGAATATTGAAAGAGAGAGGGGGAAATATAACTAGATTCAAAAGCAAGGAAAATGCAAAGCATAAAAACAAAGGAAACATGTGTGAAAAGTAAAACAGGAACATAACAAAACTAAGGATGATTTTTTTTTTTTATTTCTTTATATACAAGGGAAAACTACCTAAAAGGATAACTAACATAGTATTTAAGAATTTGGCCATTGACGGGGAGGAGGTCTACATCCCCTTCAAGATTTTGCAATCTGTAGGTACTTAGGCCATTATTTTCCTTGACTATGAAAGGCCCAACCACAATTGTTGAAACTTTGAGTGTTTTCCTTTGTCTTCGTGTGGCTTGTCTCACTTGAGAACCAAGTCACCAACTTGAAATTATTTTTCGCTTGCATAATTTTCATCAAACCAATGTTTAATAGTTCGTTGGTAAGCTTCAAATTTCATTTTAGCTTTGGCGTAGTTCTCTTCTAGTTTTAACAAGGTGTTAATGCGTTTCTGGATGACAGGGCATTCTGTCCTGCATGATTGTTGTGTGAGATGAAGGGAAGGGAGATAGATGTTTGAAGGGAGTGTTGAGGAAAAGATATAAAATGATCTTACTCAAGCATTTTCAGATCTTTCTTGGCTAAAGAAAGATAGACAGGAATATCACCCTATATTTATAGCCATCAAAATTGGTATCCTAATTCACAAGTATTGTTTACAAGTGCTTAGGCTGGTTTTTTTATAAATAAAAGCTTGCTGAAAAATTCATTATTTATGTAATTTTATGAACATAATAGATGGTGAAATAAATATAGAGACATAAGTAAATACACCAAGTCAATAATCAAAATAGATGAGACATAAAACAATCATTTATTTCATTCCAATTCATCAAGGAATCGTTCTCTTTACAAAATTTCCTGAGGAAGTTTTGGACCAAATTCAAACTTAGATGTCCCTGATGAAACATACAAAATAACTTCTGACAGAAAGTAAAAAACTGAACTTTAAAAGCTGGATCAGCTTACCATAGATTGCTGCCCACTCGACTTTGCACAATAGCCTTTGTCAGTCATGAAATCTAATTCACAAATAGACAAGTCTACACAGACTGTCAAAGATAGATCAACACCTCTGAAAAACAAGTGTATGAATGATGTAATTCAACCCTGAATCTTGCTATCTACAATAAAACCCTGCTATCATAAAAAAAAATTAGGCTTCTAATGAATTAAGGAATGAATGAAAACTGAATTATCTCAACAAAAACTCAAAGAGCAAACCTTAGTATGCTTCTCCTTCTATTCTCCTCTTGTTCCTCCTTTTCATTTTACCTTTAAGCAAATTAGAATTGGTTAAAGTAGTTGAACTACTTCTTTAGTTAAGTTAACAAAAACTCAACCAACTTTTTAGTTAAGGGGGAAAAATAATAAAATCATAATAAGGGTTTTAAATAAATAATAACTAGTAGGTAGGACCCCTTGTGACTCCCTTTAGTTCTTTAACAGTCATAACACAACTAGTTAATCAAAAAAAACATCCCTCCTTGTGGCTCCCATAATAACATTCATATTTTGACAATTTATATCAATGATAATTGAAATTATTTCCAAAATATATTACCCATATATCCCAAAAAATAGTGTGCTATCCAAATTTTCAGAAGTCAATTGTTCTCAACAATTAATAAATAAAAACTTAAAATCCATATTTTCCACTATGGGAGGCAATCTTTCCCTTGTTGCTGTTGTCACCTTTTGATCTCTATGAATTTGCCTTAGGATGTATGGATCCTTTAGGCCTAATCTCACTGATCACATGAGAGCAATCATCTCTCAAATGCATGCGAGAGGACACAGATTTATCAGAGTCATTTGAGGGTGAGGAAGGAGAAACAATGGCTTTTCCTTTGTGAGGGGCATGGTGGGCCTTAGTTTTTAACCTTTTGCTTGCATGGGAAGACTGTACTAGTGAGTGGACAAGGGAAACTTGGACAATTTGATTGATAGGTGGAGGAGCAGGTAGATACAAGTTAGGCCAGCCACGATTTTGGGAGACTGTCGGGTGGAAAATCTCTTGCCATCTGTTGTTTTTAGGGACTTTAGGTTGCAATGAGACATGAGGAGGTACTGGGATACCAGGGACCTGTGGGTCTTGGAAGGGAGGCCTTTCAGGCCTAGGTTGGACCACTCCTTTCCCAATCCAGTTAAAAAATCCATCTTGCAATAGCTAGCCTAACTCTTGCGAGTCTGCATCAAAGTGTATAGAGAATCTTGGCTTTCTAGGGCCCCTATTCCAATTACCTCTTCCTCGGTTACCCCTGCCATGGATACCTCTGTTGAAAAATCTCATTCTTGTATGCATAATTGATTAGTAAATAGTTTCTTTAACAACCATACATGACAACTCTTTTAAAATATGAAATAAAATTTGGCTCAGCAACATATCAGACTCATGCAATCCAATCCATACAATTGTTTAATATTCGTTAATGAGCAGGGGGCGAATAAGGATTATGGGATATGTGTGGGGTTGCATTGAGTGAAAAATGTTAAAATGAGGGGGAAAAGATCACGATTACTACTCACAGACATCAAACAATCAACTGTATCATAAACCAAAAGAATATATCACTGTAATTCATCCTTGTGGTCCCTTAACTTTCATAATACATAACTTATATTAACTATAATTAAATTTTAGGAACAAGTAGTGGATAGTGAATATGGGAAGGCGAGGAGAATTGTAGTGAATGAAAAGTGAAATAATGGTAGGGAAAAAGAGTGAATACTGTTCGAAAAACCAATTAATTAATCCATAAAACACTTATGCATTCAATACAACTATTCCAACACCATTTAAACAATTACTGTGGCTAATTAAACAATTACTGTGTGTTAAAACTTGTTCACTTTCCTACATTCAATTTCCTTAAAAACTTTTAATTAACACAGAATAATCATATTCAAAATCGTCATGACTTTCACCCATCTTGTTAAAATAATTTTGTTTCCTTTCATTTACTTCCCTTTCATATTTAAACCAAAATCCAAGGAACACACAGTCATATTGTTTCAACTTTGTTCAACATTAAAAAAAGCATCAATCACTACCCATAAATTAATTTCTCAAATCAAACATAGACACAGGTCTTTCCTGAGTTGAACAAACTCTTTTCATACATGCATGATTTCATTCCTTGGCAAATTTAACAATTAATTTTTCAATGAAACCATACTACCAAAACCCCGTGCTCATCTCTGATTGTGCAATTACAACAAAACAAAGCACAATGTCTACATAAATCATACACAGTAGACATCCAAGCCACAATTATCAACTCTTCAACTTGCAATAATCCTGATCGAGATAAATTAAACACGCAACAAACACCAACTTCATTTTATACCATGCTGTAGGAACACACAGACCAACACATAACGCAAAGATGCATCTCTGTGACTATACATATCCAATTACTCCCAATAAAACCATTTAAAACAATGATGAGTTATCAATTCAACTGTCACAACAAAGGGAGGCAACAACTGCATGCCCATTATCATTTCCAATTACAACTCTCCAATCAACCCGATCAAACAGAGACGAGCCAACAATCAATGTCAATATTACTCAAACAAATTTATGACAGTTAACAAGATGCCCAACAGGGTGCGACTGGTTAGTTTATCAAAACCAGGCTTTGTAACTAATGACAAAATAATCAAGGGTTCTCTCGGTGGAACCAAACAGAGGGAGATTGGAGGTCAACCATATCAACAGTAGGTGAGAGCCTTCGAGACAAGCATGGTGGAACCACAACCTTATAACCCTTAGCTTGTAGTATGGGGTGACAGTTTGACACCAAGTAGGAGAGACTATGATGCTAAGGAGAAGATGTTTCTTATTGGCCAGTAACCAACACCAAGAACACGTAGAGGCACAACCCTCATGGTTTTCCCCAAAAGCCGAATAATGCTGATAGAAATGTAGAGCCTAGGTACTACCAACAACCCTAAAACATGTTTCTTGGCATAATATCCACCCATAACCAACTGTGCGAATACCAATAAAGTAAAATGAGCCCATGACCAGGTGGAAAAAGATATGCAGTGACCAAAAGGTGGTTCAAATCATACACAACAACCCCATAGCACCAAATACAATTGGTTGTGGTTATCATAACTGTGAGGAGACGACCAGGAAGGAAAAACATAATGAAACCCTCCAACAAAATCCCATAAATACAATAGAGATCCATCACAACTTCCACCACATCGAACAACCAATGAAATCGCGCCTCCAACCATCAATTTTTCCATTTGCAATGAATAACACACACAATCATTCCAGAGAAAACACCACTTGTTTACATAGTTTCCAACCTCAAGAAAACACAGATCAACACATTACCGAGACAACATTTATTTCATACACTGAGTGAATTCATGGATGGGTGAAAAAAATATACATGTAACCAAATGGCCTTAAAAATGCGAGCTTGGTCGAGCAGTTCCTTCCACGCCTGAATCTCAGAACTTAACCACAGGAAAAACCAAATGAAAAATAACCATGCTAGGGTGACGACCAGTGGGAGAAGTATGGAGTGACGTGCATTTACTGCATGTCACTTCCATCCTCCATCTCATTCAATTACGTAGTACACGACAACCAACCAACCATTAATCCATGCCATTAATCCATGCATCGAAACTTGCACACATTGCTTGCCAATTGCACCACCCGATCCATATTAACAATTGCCAAAATCATACTTTAACATATATCACATGCACCCCATATAACTCAATAAAATCGTATAGCCACTAACATTGCTAGTTAGGAGTAACATCAACTTCTTTAAATTTCAATTGCACATAGTATAACATAACATAACATAACATAGTTTCCTTTTCTTGGATTTATTCCATATTTCTCTTGTCTCTTGTTATAACTAACATGTTTCTTGTGCAGGTGTAACAAGTAATGAATCGTGGCGCCAATAGTAAATACAAGTCATTAATACATGGAATTTTAGAGCTTAGAGAAACAAAACCAACACATAAAATTCATTATCCATCTGCCATTGTGACGCAAACAAAAAAAATATTTCATCATCAATCATGTAGAACCCTGTAAGCAACATTGAAACAACATCATAAAATGTGTAATAAGACTATCTATGATCCTCCATTCTACAAGGGGGTCCCACCTACTAGTATTATATATCATTAGCTTAGTTTAAATAATAGGCTTTCGCAATACTTTACGGGCGAAATCCTCATTGCGATTTTTATCGTCAACAAGGAGGATGGCCTCCTTCGCATAAAAGAGAAAGTAAGGAGAGGTCCCTATGTATGATTTATGTGTAACATGGTCATCCCAAAGGTTGTTAGGTAATGCATTGTGCCAATTCCTCTGCTGGTCAACTACAATTTGTTTAAGGATAAATATCATATTTTTGTTAGTGGATTCAGCCAGGCCATTACCCTAGGGGTAATAGTTGGTTGTATATTTTAAAATGATCCCCTTCTCTAGAGAAAACTCAATCAATTTCAAAGATGAAAAATATGTAGCATTATCAAATATAAGAGTGGTGGGTACTCCAAACCTGGTCAAAATGTGTTGTTCTAGAAAATTGATTACCACTTCATCATTTACCTTGCTTAATGGTACAACTTCTGTCCAATGGGTGAAATAATATGTGGCGGTTAGAATATACCTATGTTTCTTAGATGAGTGAGGATTGATCTCACTGATTATGTCCAGTCCCCATTGTTAGAAAGGCTCTTCAACAACAACAGGTTGACGTGGAACAACTGCCTTTCTCTCTCTTCCGACTGACTTCTAGCAGATGTCATAGCTAAAAGAGTAAGCATGGGCATCCTTGAATACTGTAGGCCAATAGTACCTGGTTCTTAATGTTAAAACTCCAAAAGTGTCCTCAGACACACAATTTTATTGATCAATGAAAAATATTTTTACATAGTGGGAGAGAGGTAGAGAATTTATATACCTCTCATAGCTTATCTCAATATGTCAAGTGTCCTTGACCAAAAAATCAAGGATAATCACTATGACAAGGATGTGACAAGGCCAACCTAGGAAATACACAACTTCAAGAATATAATCTAGAAAAAAATAAATAACTTAATAAACATTGGGATTATTAGGGTAACACTTAAAATTTTGTGGGCTGTGGTCTCTCTAGAAAAATGACCTCCAACTGGTCCATCATGCAAGTCTTTGAGAACTCTATAGGAATCTTTCTTTTTCGAGACATTGGAGGAGAAATCCATCATAATTCTTTGTAAACAAGATATTGTGAACCAATTGATATTGGGAAAACTTCAAACTTAGTTCCCTTCTTTGTTTGGCATTGATATGATCAGGGGAAGTGCCATTCTGAACGCACTACTTGAGATCATTATACCATGAATTTCGATGGAAGGAATGTAAGGATATTATTATGTATAGAGTGTTGGTTCTTCCTTCCATCCTTCTTCTTCTTGATCCTTGGGATTCGTGGCCCCAGTTGCTAGCTTACACAAGCCATGACCTTTGACGATAGTTATTGGTTTTAACTTGAGGTCATATTCTTGTAAAGAAATCATCTAGTTTCCTCGTCTTTCACCCAATTCCCTTTGTACAAAGAGAGATCTAACCTCTGGGTGAGAATGATCACCTCAGTGTGATTTTTCAGTATATAAGGTCTGAGATGCTTAATATATTTGTGAACAACAAAAGCCTACTTGTCCAATAGTGTATAGTTTATCTCAACACCTTGAAGTCCAGTGCTCATGAACACTATGGTACATTCATTCCCTTGTTGATCCTTTTGATTGAGCAATGCTACAAGAGAATGATCTGAAGCAAAAGTGTACAATGAAAAATCTTTAGTGAAATCTAGAATTTGGAGTGCAGGGGAAGAAACTATGGTGACCTTGATCATCTCGAAGTTCTACTTTTCAACATATGTCCATTTGAATTTAACATCCTTCTTTATCATCTACTGAGGGGGTTTGACTATTTCAAAAAAATTAGGAACAAATCTTCTTATGAAATTAATTTTCCTGAAAAAAACACTGCATATACCTTTTGCTGTGTAGGGGTGGGATATACATGATGTATTTGGTGCATTTTGGGTCAATATAAATCCCATTCTTAGAAATAATATGCTCCTATAGTTTACCTTATGAAATATCAAAGATGATTTTCTTGGGGTTTAGAGAAATACCATATTTTCTACACCTTTCGAAAATCTGTTTCAGATGTTGCAAGTAATCACCTGTTTGCTTGGAATAGACTGTAACATCATCAAGGTAAATCACCATGCTATGATCGATCAGACCTTTAAATGATATATCCATTTCAATATTAAAAGTATCACTAGCATTTATTAGTGAAGGACATTCTACGATATGCAAACATTCCCCACTCCGTCCTGAAAGTGGTCTTTAACTGGTCTGGTTCTACTACGAGAACCTGATTGTAACCAAAAAACCCATCCAAAAGAGAAAACATTTGGGAACATGAGACACATTGTAAGATTTGTTCCATTGGGGGAACAAGGTAATTGTCCTTTTTAGAGGCTCGATTTAAATTATTGAAATCAACACATAGTCTGATCACCCCTCACTTCTTCCTAACAAGTACCATATTGGACACCCATGTAGAATGGAAAACTTTAAAGGTGATATGGGCATCCAAGAATTTATTTAACTCATTATGAATCTACAGTTCAAGAGTCAGATGTATTTTCCTTAGCTTTTGTTGAAATGATTTGACACCCTCTTTGATAGGAATACTGTGCTTAATAATGCGAGTATCGTATGTCTTCAGGCTTTCATGAGTCCAAGCAAATACATCACGATACTTCTTAAATAACTACGTGAAGGTGTGTTTCTCCACATTTGAACAAAAAGTACCTAAATTTATGAATTTGGGTTATTCATGAGTGTCTAGATTCACCAGAGCATGCATCATAGTGGAGCTATCTGTCTTTGGATTCATACGCATTTTGAACTTAGTTTGCAGATCAAACAACTTTTCAAGTGATAACAAACTTCTCAAGATACAATTAGATTTTATATTACTTGCTCCATCCTGATAGTCCCGAAGATGTTGTTCTGCACTTCATCATCTTTCATGACATCTTGGAATACATTAGCGTTGGTAAGGAAATCTATATCCCGAGGACCATTATTGAACACTCTCTAGTTCATGAAATTTTCCGGTATGGAAGGATTGAAAATGATTTCAATAGTAAAACAATTATTGAGGGGTGTGTACCTAGACACTGCGTTAGCTAAAGTGTCTGTAACAACGTTTTGGGAATGAGGTATAACGGTGATATTAAATGCATCGAAATAATTGTTAAGTTCCATACCTCATTTTGGTAACCTTTTAGGTGGGGAGACAAGAAGTGTATAATGTTTCTTACATGTCTGACAATTATCTCCAAATCACCAAAAATGCGAAGGCATTTTAAATTAAGGTTGATGGCCTTCTTCAATCCTTGTACCAAGGCTTCATATATGACTGTATTATTGGTGCAGTTGAACTCTAATATACAAGATATACAAGTTTTATGCTTTTTCAGGGTCAATAAAAATGCATCTTGCCCCGACTCATTCCTCAGACTTGGAGCCATTGAAAAACAAATTCCAAAAGTTAATGTCTAAGATTGAGTTAGTAAAACAAAATTTGTCTACTTCTACTATAGTACAATAATTAGCTTTAGTTAGAGTGTAGTGAAGGAGTTAATATTGTTTATCTGTTTGAAAAAAGATGGCCGTGTTTCATAACAACCATGGTCAGTCTCTAAAAAGTAATTTCCCAAAGAAGTATGAGAAAAACTAATGGGATTATTCTTACCTTCAAATTATGTTACCATATGTTTCTTATGAGCCTCGTTGTTCAACCATATTTGATTTGGATTACCCTTGTATGTAATCCACAAGTGGGTCTATTATGTAGAGAAATAACCCTGCAGTTTTGCAGACCTATCCCTGCTAAAAATTAAACGATAACCTTATGGCATATCAACAACAACAATATCAATGACCTGATGGACTATAGGATCATAGTCTATCTTGATCATAACATATTTGAGCTCACTTCTTACCTTATGTTGGCACAGGGGCATACCCAGGGTTCGACACTTCAACAATGCACCAACAAAATCCTAACTACCGGCCCTTTCGGCAACACCTGCGAAGCAAATGAAGTCTCACCCGAGGTAGAAGCAGGGGTGGTTGTAGGACTCCAGTGTATTCAACCTTAGCTGGGACACAGATATGTGATTACAATAATCTAATAGATCACTTAGCAATTTTCATTCATTAGTACTTAACCTTTGTCTACAACACAGAAAAACCCTAACTCAACGCAACATAGTATTCAACAAGATTCAACACATTCAAGAACTAAGCACATCAACATAGATCAGATCTAATATCTCATTCAGATGATTAGGCACTAAGCTATCATATTCATCTAAGAATACATCATTTTACTAAGAATTAATCATATGAACCATAAAACAACCATAATGCACAAAGCAAACACAACACATGATATACGTGGTTCACCCCAGCCTGGGGTTATGTCCACCAACTCTTCTTCTCTTTATTGTCTTCTGTCAATATTATACATGCACAGAGCCACAAGATCCTACTCTACATAGGGTAGGAGATATGCACACACCTCACCAGATACTCCTTCCCCGAGCTAGGTTACAGTACAAAGCCCTTACACAATCTCTTACAGTCACTTGCACTTAGCCTTGCAAGTATCATACATTATGCACAAAGCATTTACAACTATCACTTTCACTTAGCACATTGGCCTTTACTTTCCCTTAGCACCTAACATCACACACACTTGCGCCTAACATCACACCACTTACTTACATAGCCTATATTTCTATTTATACATTACAAAATGGGCCTAAACATGGGTAAACCCATGGGCCGAGATCCCCATACCCGTTACATAAGCCCAAAACCCAAAAATACCTAAAAAGGGGCGGAGATCCCACGATCTCCGCTTCGACTTGCGCTCTATCTTCAACAGCCTGTCGAAGTCCCAAAATAGGTCAAACCTGACCAAGGATCTCCAAAACTTGGTCAAGGGCCAACATGCCCCCAACACTCACCTGTGACTTGACCTGAGTCGCTCTGAACTGGGTAGCTCTGCTTCAAAATCCTCGAGCCTAGCTCGAGCTACTTCGACCTACTGCTTCGCTAATGCCTCCTGCTTGGTGAACTCTTGAAGAACTTCCTTCTTCACAGGTCCCTCTAAGCGCTGTTCAACTGAAGTGACTACTTGTTCCAGCTCTACTCCTCGTCCTTGAATCTCTTCGAATAGTTGGCAAGATGCATCCTGGACTGGCTGGAGCCTCTGAGTCACTTCCATGACTTTGCTCTGTATGGCATGGACGTGCTGTTTAACAGTGTGCTATTCTTGGGATTGTTTCACTCTCTCAACTACTGACAAGATATTCAACTACACCTGTACTGTCACTGCTTGCTGCTTTTCCTCCTAGAGCTGTGACTCCAGTGTCTTTAGTTTAGGGTCCTCAGTAAGTCGCTCATAAGTCTGTGCACTTCTACTACTAATATGTTGAAATTCCAAAGCTAATGCTCTGATCCTCTCAACTGCACTCCGGGTAGTGGCGTCTCTTGGGTCTTGCACATCCTGCGGAGTACTTGGTACTATTTGTATCTCTAGATATGATATTCTCTGTTGAAGCTGTTGTATGGATTCAACAAGTTGTGCTACTTGATGCTCCACTAGGTCTTCCTCCTTTTTCTCTAATCCCGTCACATAGAGAAGTGCTCTGCTGACTACTTCTTTTACTCCAACCTGCTCCACGAGCATCTGTTCTTTCTCTTGCTGGATCTGCGCCTTTTCCTCTTCAAAATTTTCTTGGAGAGAAGCCTTCTCTTGCTGCGCAACCCTGGATTACTCTACTACTTCCTCTTGTGCTTGCTTCAGGGCCACTGTGGCATGTTCTGTTTCTTCTTGTGCATGACCAAGGCGGGATTCAGTCGCATCGACTAGTCTGCGGAGTTGGGTAGGCTCATCTCCTAACTTTATTTCTTCTGATGGAGGGAGTGCAGTGGACACTACATGACTGGAGTGAAGGGCCTGTTGTACCCCTCACAGTTTTTCTTCATTTTTTTCATACATGGTCTCTTTCTTAGCTTCATTTCTTTGAAAAATATCTTCCGAAGTGTCTGATACAAATGCGATGATGAA
The DNA here is from genome assembly GCA_009831015.1 of Picea engelmannii. NCBI lineage: Eukaryota > Viridiplantae > Streptophyta > Pinopsida > Pinales > Pinaceae > Picea > Picea engelmannii. The sequence continues at coordinate 122,318 of ML807079.1, forward strand.
GTCAAAGTCATCGAGTGTGAGCACAGTCTGCAACTTGGTCTTACTATCTTATGACTTCTTCCACGACGTGGGTTTCATGGGAGAAACCTTTCTTTTGTGAGATGACTTTGCATCATCAGGGGGATTCTGTGGCGGTGTTACTTCACCTTGATTCTGCTGATATTCTTTTCCATTTTTCTCTTCTTTATCTACTTCATCATCACGTTATCCTCCAAGTGATTCTGAAGCATTTTCTCTGATGCATTTCTCAGTTGTTGGACTTCTTCTATGTTCTTCCTTCTGCTAGTTCCAAGTGTATCATTCCCTTCACGAGTGATCACCGAGATTTCAATTAGATCGGGATCGAACAGTTCTGTGGGGTCAACAGGGATAGGGAGCTCTATAGTCCACTCATTAGTTATTTATTCTAGGTCCTCCTCTGTGAGTTTGTAATAACTCTGTAGTACTTATTTGTGTTTGTCTCCGCGTGCAGTGATGTAGATAAAAACTCTGTCTGTGTGGAACTTCACAAATGGCCTGAACCTGTTAAGGGTGTTCGACGTTATACGAGGGACAACCTCAATAGCCCTCTTTAACTGCAGGTAGTAGGTGTGGAACACTGCGTTTGATTTCCATTGTTTTCCCATATCGATTGAATACCATAGTGAAGTGAACTTCATGGCTAAGGGTTCAGATGGATCTAGTTCAGGGAATTTTGCACCTTCCGACATCTCCCAAGCTATGAACGTGATGAGGATCAACAACCAACTAAAATGGAACTCATAGCCCTGATCTTGAGATTCACAACAATCTTGGTCTAACTGGTTCACTAAGTATTTTTCCCAATTCATTTGTAGCCCCTCCACGCATTTCCCTACGAGGTCAACAACAAACCCTGTGACCTGCATGGCTCTGTTCTTCTAGACTAGCTTACCAACAATCAATTGGAAAGAAATGTGCACTGCGCCATTCTAGATGGAGGATACCTTGTAGCCTCTCTTCCCCTTCTCCACATCGATGCATGTATCTTTGATATTCTATGTAAGGGCACGGTCTGCAACCTTCCCTGGGTAAAAGTCTTGCGGGTCTGGTTCCTGCATGCTCAATCCGGTGATTCGATGGATCAACGTCGGATTGATGGTGATGCGTCTATCTAGAGACAAATAACTGCCATGGAAGCTCAATAGTAGAATCTTAACACACACGTTAACCTCCCGGTGCCTTCCAAAATAGGGTATTTTCATTACGTTCAGGATGGTGGACTGCGCGAGGTCCATAGTCCATGGTTGGTGGATTATCCTCGACTTCTTCCCCTTCGTCCTAGTCAAATACCTGTGAGGAGCAAGCATGATGAAGTTCTTGTGATTCCCTAGGTTAAAGTCGTTGATCTTTAGTGTCATGATCTTATCCAGTTGAGGCTTGCCTGTGTGTATCTCCTTCGGGAGGTACGCAGTAACCAAGGTGTAATCTAAGTCCCTGGGGACACTGTCACGATTAACTACGTCGACTAGAGGTGAGATTTAGTCAGGCAGGATGGAAGGGATTAACTTTACGTTTTCCAAGTCATCTTGATTCTTGGTTATTTTCTCATCTGCAACTCGGGATGGTTTGGATCTATGAGAAGTTGAAGGGGAGGCTTGCACTCCTCGCGTCAATGAGCCTTGAACTCCTGTGGACATCACTCTCTCTGCCATTAGATCGATTAAAATTTCCTCCACTGACTTTTCCACAGCGCTGAGCTCATCTGACATGCACGCTCGAGATAGGAAATCTCAGGCTGATGAACAATTTCTCAATGCAATAGAATGGATGGCAAGGTCTAAATAAGCATAACACAATAAAAATGAGTTCTCTTGTTGGCTTAGATACAATTCGTGAAAGTGTGCTCGGCACAAAAGTTGACGAGATAAGTAGACAATGATGTAACAGATCCTTCCAACGGACAAGAAGCCTTCATTAATGCAGTTCTTTCCATTACGGCGCGGTCCTAACGGTCCAATGGCAAGATTTCTGATCATAACTGCTGTTCTAATTGTTCGGGAACGTCAATCTCACGGTTATAGTGCCTCCAATGGTCATATCGCTCTGCCATGGTGAAGTACCAATCTGAGATGCCTTGATATTTGGATGAAGTTCGAATTCTGAAGATCTTCCTTCTGCGAAATATTCTCTGGAACTTCTTGTAATTTCTCCAACATTTCTTTCTTCTAGCTGAGCTTTCTAGCCTTCTTCCCTGTGATCTGTGTTACTAGGTTCCTCTTCCCATTCTGATTCTTATCTCCTCTTGGCATAGTAACTTCACGTTGTTTATGGTCTTTCGTAGGGTTCAAGGTCAATACTTATTCTCTGTGTGGGGTAGGTGCTCTACTCTCTTGTACAAACATGCCTTTCAGGTCTACTTGTGTTCTTTCAACTTCGACATCCATATTTCTGGTCCTCAGTAGCTTCGAGTATATTTCTTGTTTTTCCAGTAAGTGTACTATTCTCTTAGCCATGAAGTTTCTTAGTTCTTTCTTTTTCTGTTCTAGAGCTTCCTCTTCTTGTTTTCTTCAGATCTGATCTTTCTCAATCCAGGTTTTTCCTAGTAACATAGAAAATGGAGCACTGTTCTCAATAAATTTAATAACCTCAAATTCTTCTTCTGTCGAAGTTCCATGAGTGTAGGGACCATGATTTAATTAAGTCTAATAAAATCCATAAATTTAAACAGATAAAATTACTTCAACGCATAAACAATAAGTAATTTCTTCATTCAGCATATAAGCAACATAAATTAATTTATGAACAACAATCTAATAAATTAAATAACAGAATATAGATACCTCTGGCTGATACTATTATCCCAATATCCGACTGTCCTCTCTGCTTCTTTGACCAAACCCTTCCCAAAATCGACTAACCACCCAACCAGCTAGGAGCAGCCTGTCCGACTCCTTAGCTCCAGGATACCGAAAGGAATCCTGGCCCCCGAGCCCAAAACTCCCAACAACCTGGTGCTCCCTGCCACAATTCACCCAATCTCCAAAACCAAACTCCTCAAAACCAGAAAAATATCCAATCCCTCAATCTAGTCCTCTCCTCCCAATTTTTCATAATGCTCTCCCGTCGGACTCTTCCCAGTCATATCTCCCCCCATTCACCGACTCCCTATCCTCCATTAATTACCTTATCCTCCCCTTTATTACCTTATCCCATTCCTTTATTACCTTATCTGATTCCTTTATTACCTTATCCTTCCACCCCATGCTTCATTCCCCCCCTGCATACGTAAAGTTTTATTATAAATAATTTAAAGTTATTCAACCATTTAATTCATTACCCAAATCTTTGAATGTGTTAAGTAATCATTTAATTAATTAATCGACATTTATTAAACAATAAATAAATAAATAATAAATAAATAATATTATTAATAGTTAATCATTACTTAACTAATACACATTAAGACAATTAGTTATTTAATTAACTATACTTAATAAACACTATGCAACTATCTAACCAAGGTTGTTACAATGAGCACTCATAGATGTCTGGGTAATTTTTCCACATAGGGTTATCATCTTTCCTCTAAATAATCCTATTCCTCCTAATGAAGGAATCATAGCAGGCTTTCCTAAAATTTCCCAAGTTCTTTCTGTCATAATATTCACCTGTGTTTCCTCATCCAGAAGACAGTCTATGTCGAAGTCTCCTATTCTTGTTTCTATGCACTCTTTCTCTTTGAAGATATATGATAAGTTGATATCTCTGTGGTCATTCAGGGTTTCTTTCATTTGCAGTAATACAATATCTGATCTTTTTCTGGGGTTCTGCCATGGTCTCCATTTCTTGGCCTTTCTCATGGTTTTCTTGTCTTATATTCATTCTTTCAACCTTAGCAATCATTCTAGGGAAATCCATAATGTCATGGTCCATATCTTTACAACAAAGACAACTAGGTATTCTACCAGGGCATGCCTAGCAAGATGTCCCAGTCTTCTGCAACTGTAAAAAAGAGTTAATCCTCTCTTTCTCTTAAATGATCCCCAACCTTTCTTGTACTGCGCACTAGGATCGTGGTAGCTAACTTGCAGAAAATTCTTCCTAGGATCATGCATCCATTTGTTAGTCCAAACATTCTTTCTATGCATAGGAATAACATATCTTTCATTATTTCTATCAGATCTATTCATATCAAATCTTCTTTCTTCTAACCGTGCCCTAGTTTTCAGACTAGGACAAAATTTATCAAACATACCTAGATCCATACTTTTGAAACAAAAATTTCCACTTATCTTACCTTTATCAAAGAACAAAGCTTTCATATCTTACCTCTTTAATAAAAAAATTTCACTGATCTTACCTCTATTAGAGCACAAAGCTTTTAGATCTGCCTCCTTTCTGTTAATTTTTAAGCCATTATTATAGATGTTTGCATTTCATTAGATAATAATAGCATAATCCAAGATCACTGAGAAATACATAATCACAAGAGACATAACATTTATCCTAGGAAACCCTCTAGGGGAAGAAAACCTAGCAAAACTTCCTTAATATAGATAGCCAATACAATGCCAAGAGATCTCTTATGCTAATATAGAAAGTCCTCTCCTAGATATGTGCCACTATCTCTCTCCTTTGTCGGTAATAGATCAGAACTTGTCTCTCAAACTGAGCAAGTGAGTTATGTCCAAGTGAGGTGCTAGCCTCCTTTATTTATACAAGTCTGGCACGTGTGAAGTGTCTCTTCACTGGCAGGGCCGACTTCTCAAACTGGGTGGGTAAACTCACCTTTATTATATTTCTGGGTCTCTTAATTAATTGCTGGGGTCGACTTCTTATTCTACCTATTACAATTGTCTTTTGACCAATCCACAAAAGGGGATTTGGTCCTATTACAATAACCGACAATGATCAATCCACAATGGGGATTGATCCTATGAATAATATATCAATAATAATAAGAATACTCTTTGCAGTTACATTATTTCAACACTCCCCCTTAACAAGAAGGGTATTCTTCAGTAGCATCGTGCGAGAGAGAGAGGACAACATCATCAATATCATCTTGGCTGGCATATCTATAAATCATCAGAAGTTTTCTTCATCGGCATCATCATCATTCTCAAAGGAATGCCATCATCATCTGCATCAATATGTATTAGTATAAAAACTGATACATCATCATCATCACAACACAAGGCTGTCTCATCATAATACAAGACCGGATTTACGTCACATCTGTCAAGTTGGAAGCTCAGTACTTGTCTCATCTCATCGCCTTGCTTTACGTCACAACACTCAAGCTAGAAGCAAGATACTGATCCTGCTTTATGTCACAACCATCATGTTGGAAGTAGGATACTAGACTGGCTTTACATCACAATTATCTAGCCAGAAGCTCAGTGCTAGTCTCATCATATCCACTTGCTTTACGTCTGACAGCTTGGTCAGAAGCAAGGATCACATCTCATCTTGCTTTACATCTGACAACTCGATCAGAAGCAAGGAACACATCACATCTTGCTTTACGTATGACAACTCGGTCAGAAGCAAGGAACATCTTGCTTTATGTCTGACAACTAGGTCAGAAGCAAGGAGCACATATCATCTTTCTTTACGTCTAACAACTCGATCATAAGCAAGGAACATCTTGCTTTACATCTGAAAACTAGGTCAGAAGCAAAGAACATCTTGCTTTACGTCTGAAAACTAGGTCAGAAGCAAGGTACACATCTCATCTTGCTTTACGTCTGACAACTCGGTCAGAAGAAAGGAACATTTTGCTTTACGTCTGACAACTAGGTTAGAAGCAAGGAACACATCTCATCTTGCTTTACGTCTGACAACTGGGTCAGAAGCAAGGAACATCTTGCTTTACGTCTGAAAACTAGGTCAGAAGCAAGGAACACATCTCATCTTGCTTTACGTCTAACAACTGGGTCAGAAGCAAGGAATATCTTGCTTCTCATCTTGCTTTACGTCTGACAACTCGGTCAGAAGCAAGGAACATTTTGCTTTACGTCTGAAAACTAGGTCAGAAGCAAGGAACACATCTCATCTTGCTTTACGTCTGAAAACTCCGTCAAAAGCAAGGAACATCTTGCTTTACGTCTGGCAAGTAGGTCAGAAGAAAGGAACACATCTCATCTTGCTTTACGTCTGACAAATGGGTCAGAAGCAAGGAATATCTTGCTTTACATATGACAACTAGGTCATAAGCAAGGAACACATCTCATCTTGCCTTACGTCTGACAACTGGGTCAGAAGCAAGGAACATCGCATCTACTCCCCCTTTTGAGGAAGGTCCTTTCGGACTAAGCCAATCTTATCTCGGAAATACTCAAACTTTACATGAGATAGAGGCTTGGTCAACACGTCAGCAACCTGTTCATCCGTGCTAATGTACTGGAGCTTCAAGGCTCCTCTTTGTACCATGTCGTAGATGTAATGATAGCAGATCTCTATGTGCTTCGACCTGTCATGGAATACAAGATTCTCTATCATCTTTATGCAGCTCTGGTTGTCACATAGAATCACGGTTTCTCTCATCTCCAAGTCAAATAGGTCAGTCAACAACTTTCGAAGCCATATAGCTTCACAACTAGCAGAACATGCAACAATGTATTATGCTTCCGCTGTGCTGAGAGAAATACTATATTGCTTCCTACTCTGCCATGAGATCATAGCTGATCCCAAACTAAAACAACATCCTGAAGTGATTTTCCTGTCAGAAATACTTCCTGCCCAATCTGCATTAGTATATCCACTCAATGTGAAATCATGATCTCCATCATAGCTGAGACCATAATCTATTGTACCTTTAAGGTACCTCATCACATGTTTTGCATCCACTAGGTGAACACATCTATGCTCTACTAGAAACTGAATCAAGGTGTTCACGGAAAAAAAAATGTCTAGTCTGGTGTTCATCAGGTACATCAACGATCCAATAATCTGTCTGTATAGTGTGGCATCAATCAAATCTGACGAAGTATCGACCAACAACTTCAGCTTCGTTTCCATGGGTGTATTCAAGGGTTTGCATTCTAGCATGTTGAATCTCTTTTAAGATCTCATCCATGTACTTCCCTTGGTTAAGGAAGATCCTCTCAGGACTCTACCATACCTCAAGACCTAAGAAATAATGCATTAGGGCAAGGTCTTTCATTTCAAATGCTGAGGCAAGTCTCCTTTTACATTCAGTGATGCACTTTTCTTCTCCAGTTAAGAATAAGTCATCCACATATAGCAGTAAGATTACTGGCTCATTATCCATAATTTTGAAGTAGATATTTGAGTCTTCTTTACTCTCGGTAAAGCCTAAGCTCGTCAAGAAACTATCTATATAGCCATACCAAGATCTAGGAGCTTGCTTCAATCCATATAAGGCTTTCTTCAATCTGTAGACATGAGACCTCCTGTCTTCAACCTCAAATCCTTGAGGTTTCTCTATATAGACTTCCTCTTTGATGACACTGTTTAGGAAAGCTGTCTTCAAGTCCATCTAGTGCAGATTCCACTTCATCTTAGATGCAAGAGCTATGATGGTCCCAATCGAAGTGTATCTGGACATAGGAGAAAATGTCTCTTCATAGTCAATGCCTTCCTTCTGAGAAAAGACACGAGCGACAAATATTTCTTTATATTTCTCAATACTTCCATCAACAACATGTTTTATTTTGAAGAGCCATCTGGAGGATACCACATCTTTATTCTTCGGTCTGTGAACTATTTCCCATACTTCGTTCTTCATTATGGATTGGTATTCCTCTGTCACGGCATCTGCCCATTCTTTCCTCTGAATGGATTCTTCAAAACAGGTAGGCTCCTCTTCTAGGAGATCACACATCAAAGCCGTATAACTGGAGAATGGATTTGGTATTTTCACCTGTCTCATAGTTCCTTGGGGAACACCATACTTCTCTCCATCTTGAATAAGATCTCTATCCCAAGCTGGCTTTCTTTTATGGAAGATCGTCATCTGAGGAGGTTCTTGCACTTCTACTATATCATGGTCTTCTAGAAGTTCCTCATCAGGGGAAGTTATGACTTCCCTCACTGGTTCTGCAGCTCTGGGAACCTCCCTCATTGCAGTATTGGGGATTACGGGTTCCTCTTCATATACCTCTTCAAGCTGGCATATTTTAGATTTCTTGAGTGTTGCATCTTCATCAAAGGTCACATCCCTGCTGATCTCAATGTGATGTTGACTTGGTATATAGATTCTAAAGGCCTTGGAGACCTCACAGTATCCCACAAATATTCCCTTCCTTCCTGAAGGGTCCAACTTGTTTCTCTTTTCTTTAGGTATATGAATACACTGGACAACCAAAATTTTTGAGATGAATTACCTCTGGCTTCTTTCCGGTGAACATCTCTTCCAGTGTCTTGAGCCCAAGTGTACTATGGAATAATTGGTTCTGCACATAAACAACTGTCATTGTTGCTTCTGCCCATAGGCACATAGGAAGATCTTAATCATGGATCATAGTCTTCATAGCTTCCAGTATGGTTCTGCTCTTCCGTTCAGCTACACCGTTTGTTTGGGGATCCTCTTGATCCCAACATCTTTACAGAAGTTCACAAACTCTTTTGAGGTATATTCTCCTCCATTATCTGACCTGAGTATCCTAGTCTTTCTCATAGAAAGGTTCTCTATCAAGGCTTTGAATTCCTTGAACTTGCTGAACACTTCAAATATATCCAGGTCTTACGAGAATAATCATCAATGAATGATACATACATAACCACTAATGGAGGACGATGGCATTGGGCCACATACATCTGAATGAATGAGTTCTAGGACTCCTTCTGCCTTGCTGTCCCTCTTCGGAAACAGGTTCTTGATGTTCTTCCCTTGTGCACATCCATTGCATACGCCTTCATGGTCACCTTTGAGTTCTGGTAAACCTGTGACAGCTTTGCATGTGTATGGTAGTGCCTTGTAGTTGATGTGGGATAATCTTCTATGCCAAGATTCTTCAATGGCGTGGATCATGGCAGCTTCTGAGTGACCCTTTAGCTTATGCAAGACACCTTCTTCTCTTCCAATGATGATTGCTTCATTTATGGTCTTTCCTTTAGCACATTGCCTTCTACAACTTTCACTATAGATTTTACATGTGACCTGGAGCAAGGTCAACAAAACAACAAGTAAGAATAATATCCTTCTAATAATATAAAGCAATAGAATGAACAATCATCACAATATCTCTTTTAGAGTTATCACTTATAATTTATCTGAAGCAAAGATTAAAGGTAAGGAACACAATATGAAATGAGGTCAACACTCTCATGGTGTTGTGACCAAGCATTCTTCCATGGCAACCTGGAACTAACACACGAGGTTTCTCCTAGATGAGGTGTTAGTTGTATCAGGCAAAGAATATACCTCTATATGCTCACATGCTATCAGGTATAATACTTTACAAAGACTGCTATCTCAACTATAGTCATCAACTTGCCATGTGTACCTTTGAATCTTATTAATCTTTATTAATCAGACCTGGAGCCTTGTCTTCAGGAACGAGTGCTTTCTTTTCTTCCAAGTCTCCTTCACTCAATATGACGAGCTCTTTCTTCAACCTGTTTGATGTACTAAGACAATACACTATCTTGACAGAAGGTTAGGTTAGAGTATGAGCTCTATGATCAACTTTTAATCCTTCTAATAATTTGATCATAGCTTCAACATGCAACACTAATCAAGATAATGTCATGACAAATAGATGCATATTAGAATAATCACACCTGGGTTGTATCATTCCTCTGAATGTGTTGGATCTTTAGATCCTTCTGGATCTATGGCAAGAGATCCCTTCTCCTGCAAATACTCTTTAGGGTTTAACCATTAAACATATGTGAGTACATACCTTTGATGGCATTTGCAAGTAGTGGCTCCATCTGGTAGCAGTGGTAATCATTACCAACTCTTAAGAAAACTTCAAGGGTGATTGCAACTAGTTCTACGGCTGCAACTACAACTGGTTCTGAGATTGCAACTGCAACTGCAACTTAGGGTTTTATGAGGAAACCCTAATTTTTCAAACTTCAAATTTTGAAATTCTGATCCAGGGAATAGATGCACTGAGTTGAGGCGAGTATGCTGGTGTAGTCAGAATTTTGAAAATCCAACTTTTACCCCTTCAAACTTGATCTGCGGATTTCTAGACTGGTGCTTCTGGTTTTCTGGTACTTCTGGTACTCTGGTACTTCTGGTACTCTGGTACTTCTGGTACTCTGGTTTTCTGGTACTTTGTGAAACTAGGTTTTCACTTTTCGAGAGATCCAACCACTAAAAATGTGCACTGATGATGCCAAAATGATCCTTAGGGGAGGGCACAACTTTCTAGATGGTTTCGGGGCTGAAAAGCTTCACCAATAAAAAGCCCTAATTTTCATGTACGGTAACAATGACGTTTTTCACTTGTGAAATATGCTTCCTTCAACATGGCTCTGAAACCATGTTAATGTTTAAGCCATTATTATAGATGTTTGCATTTCATTAGATAACAATAGCATAATCCAAGATCACTGAGAAATACATAATCACAAGAGACACAACATTTATCCTGGGAAACCCTCTAGGGGAAGAAAACCCAACAAAACTTCCTTAATATAGATAGCTAATACAATGCCAAGAGATCTCTTATGCTAATACAGAAATTCCTCTCCTAGATATGCACCACTCTCTCTCTCCTTTGCTGGTAACGAATCATAACTTGTCTCTCAAACTGAGAAAGTGAGTTATGTCCAAGTGAGGCACTAGCCTCCTTTATTTATACAAGTCTGGCACATGTGAAGTGTCTCTTCACTGGCAGGGCCGACTTCTCAAACTGGGTGGGTAAACCCACCTTTATTATATTTCTGGGTCTCTTAATTAACTGCTGGGGCTGACTTCTTATTCTGCCTATTACAATTGTTTTTTGACCAATCTGCAAAAGGGGATTTGGTCCTATTACAATAACTGACATGATCAATCCATAATGGGGATTGATCCTATGAATAATATATCAATAATAATAAGAATACTCTTTGCAATTACATTATTTCAACACTTTCTTAGCGCAGAACTTCGTAAATCAAGTAGAATACCGCGCACTAAAGAAACAGATCTACGCACAGAGCTTTCTTTCTTTTCCTCAGTTCCCAACAACAGAACCATTTGTTGGCACAGGGGTAGACTCAGGGTTCAACGCTTCAACAACGCACCAAAAAAACCATAACTACTGACCCTTTCGGCAACACCTGCAAAGCAGATGAAGTCTCACCCGAGGTATAGGCAAGGGTGGTTGCAGGACTCTAGTTTCTGCAACCTTAGCTGGGACACATATTTTTGATTACAATACACTAACAGAGCACTTAGCAATTGTCATTCATCAGTACTTAACCTTTGTCTACAACGCAAATAAACCCTAATTTAGTGCAGCGTAGTATTCAACAAGATTCAACACATTCAAGCACTAAGCACATCAACATAGATCAGATTTAGTATCTCATTAACATGATTAGGCACTAAGCTATCATATTCATCTAAGCATACATAATTGTACTAAGCATTAATCATATGAACCATAAAACAACCATAATGCACAAAGAAAACACAACACAGGATATACATCGTTCAGCCCCAGCCTGTGGCTACATCCACCAACTCTTCTTCTCTTTATTGTCTTCTGTCAATCTTCTACATGCACAGTGCCACAAGATCCTACTCCGCATAGTAAAGGAGATCTGCATGCACCTCGCCAGATCCTCCTTCCCCGAGCTAGGTTACAGCACAAAGCCTTTACACGATCTCTTACAGTCACTTGCACTTAGCCTTGTAAGTCTCAGACAGTATGCACAAATCATTTACAACTATCACTTTCACTTAGTACATTGGCCTTTACTTTCCCTTAGCACCTAGCATCACACACACTTGCACCTAGCATCGCACCACTTACTTACATCGCCTAGATTTCTATTTATACATTACAAAATGGGCCTAAACATGGGTAAACCCATGGGCCGACATCCCCATACCTGTTACATAAGCCCAAAACCCAAAAATCCCTAAAAAGGGGCCAAGATCCCATGATCTCCACTTCGACTTGCGCTCCGTCTTCGATAGCCTGTCGAAATCCCAAAATAGGTCAAAAATGACCAAGGATCTCCAAAACTTGGTCAAGGGACAACACCTTAACGCTTGATCTATCTAACTGTATGATCCTAGTAGTGTTGTTTTCTGGTACAATATTTAGTTTTTGTCAAACAGAGTAAGGTGTAATATTAGAGGAAGCACCAGAGTCCTCTAAACAATTATGCACATTGAAATTAGAAATTTCAAATGTAAGTAGAAAGGGTGGGACTTGGGACCTCAAATGAGATCCTATACTAGCTTCATTTATGGAAGATTTAGTTTCATCTTTTCTTTTTGCCTTGGTTTCAACAACTTTAGAAGTTTTGTATGTCACAACAATGGTATTCTTCTAAGGGTTGTTGGAATTAAATGTGTCAAGAATCATATCACGTTGCTGGGGGAGGGTACAAATATCATACATGGAGATGTTAGCTTTGGTTTTCTTTGGATATTCAATAATTTTGTATTATAAAGCATGAGTTTCTTGTTTTCTTGGGGTTTTGCTTGTTGGTGAAGTGCTTGGTTTTTGAGTAGGAGTGGGAGGAGTTATTTTCCTAGGAGTAGTGACAATTTTCAAGGGTAGAGGAGTGTCGGGTACTACCCCTTTTCTGCGCATATTGTGTAACACCCTATTTCCCCCAGTTTGTAAATATAAATTATATGGGTCAAGAGACTATGGAAAAATCAATATGTTTGAATGTTTGATTTTATGGACATTTGTATAAAAGGTCGATGAATGCAAATTCTGTTACCTACTAGAAAAATTGATAAGTGTTGCATGACTGTTGGAAGGGGGGTGTGCTAAGAGAGACCGTGAATGATATGAAAGAGATGGTGAAGGGGACCAGGAATGGTTGCATTAAGCTCCACCAAACTAGTACCTTACTTGATTTAATTTCTTAGGACCAAAACAATCCTATGACTCAGGAAATGAATTACAGTCAGGTTGGTAGGTGGGAATACCTCCTCAAGAGTTAATGAGGAGATGGGGTAGAACACCCATCTGTAAGGATTCAAGACCTAACCACAGATGAGGAATTTCGAGCCACACACAATCTTGCCGAGGAAGGAAAGAAAGGAATGCGTGGTGGGTAGAGGAAGACTGACGAAGAGTGTAGAGATGAGAGACTGAGCTCTCGGGTTTGAAAAAGAACTATGAGAAATAATGTGTCTTGGTCGCAGAAAATAGAGACTAAGTTGGGAGAAGGAGAGTAAACTTCGTCCCTATCTATTTCTATGTTGGGAGAAGGAGAGTAAACTTCATCCCTAACTTTCGTTGAGCCGAAAGGAAAAGATTGAATCTCAAAGAATCGTGGTCTAGCTTGGGGGTGGCCAGTGGTAAAACCGTTAGGAGTGACTGAGCCTATGGTTGGGTGTAAACGAGCACCCATTTCAACAATCTCTTCATGTTCTTTGGTTTTGATAAGTGTCTCCATACTCTATGAATTGAATTGGGAATTAATGGTTGCATGCATGTATTTATATATCTAAAAATGGTTTATGTATTGAAAGGGTTAAGTTATGTGTATACGTTTGTTTCCTTGAGAACTCATGCTTCTGCTTGATTTTCCCGTATGCTCCAGTTTAACCCTTGAAGGTGTTTTCCCCAGGGAGTTACCTCACAGTTCCAGAGTTGGAGCGAGCCTTTTAGCACTGATACCGTCACGGTAATCCCACGAGTTTACCCGAACCTGTTTCAGAACTTAAAGTACTATGAGTTAGGAAGGCGTTTACTTCAAACTAGTATCCTAAGCGACCTTAGGCTCGTGCCCATGGACTTAACCAAAACTTGGCTAAGAGTAGAGTTTATAGCCCTTGATTTATCAGATAGTCCATATGACTAGTGTTTAGGAACCCCGTGCTAAGTTCAAGAGGAGCTAGCTCTTGACGGCTTCAGAGCTTCGAGAGCTCAAAGCCTTGGGATGTCAAACTTCCTAATTGACAAAAATACCCTAATGCTAGAGTCACAGAAGGGTTGTGAGTTGTTGATCTGGGGAACCTTTGGGGTTCCTTCCTAACCATCATATCTGGGCTATGGTCATCCCAATGATGACCAACCTCAGGAGAAAAGAGGATCCTGCATTTCCAAACCCCCAAACGTCGAACTCCCAAAGTAATGAGAGCTGTAGATCTATGGATCTATGTGGCCTAATATCAACCATGAGATCTGAGGGATGTTGGAAGGATGTCAGTCCAAGGTGACGTGGCATAGTGATGTCACCTAGGAACACGTGGACCTTAGTTTGAAGTGCCATGTGTTACCCATATTCATGTGTATCACATACCCTATAGACCCATTGGAATGTGACACATGTCGCCCCTAACACATCTATGTGTTAGCCCCTGGTATGTGCCCCATAGCCAACGTGGTTGGTGAAGCGAATAGAACTCCAAGAGTCCATCCTATTCGTTGATGTCGAGAGACACTTGGCATGGCATCTTGTACTTTGGAGGAGATTAACTCCGGAGGACTTGAAGCTTGGTGCTTTGAAAATCCTCGAAGCCCAAAGTAGCGGAGTAGATCTGAGCCGTTCGTTGGTAAGGAAAGGTGTCGCCAACTCCTGCACTTTGGAGCAGAAGTAATCCAGAAGAGTTGAAGAGTGGAGGTGAGAGAACTCTTGAAGGCTGAAAGCGTCGGAGGATGTGTGGAAAAAGATCTACCACTTTGGAGAAAAGTCACTTCGAAAGAAAAGTGGTGTTGCATGGGTGCGAGAACTCCCGAAGGCCGAAGCGTCGGATTTCATCATGACTGTTGAATAGAGGAGGATGCATGGCAAAAGATTCGCCACTTCGGAGAAAAGTCACTCTGGAAGAAAAGTGGTGTTGCGTGGGTCGAGAACTCCTGAAGGCCGAAGCTCCAGATTTCATCGTGACCTTTGAATAGATGAGGACGCGTGTCAAAATATTTGACACTCCGAAGGTTTGCGTGTGTGAAGACTTGAGAACTGCCGAAGCCTAGATTTTTGAATTGAATCAGAGCTGTCAAATTCTCTGAGGACACACAACATTGGATTGTGAACTTCAAATATTTTCCACTCCGGAGGATTCGTGTGGTGGTTGTCTTGGCGTCTGGTCATAGCCCGTGGTCGTATGCGATTGTAAATAGATGGAAGGGGCTAGGCCTATAATTCAATCTGAAGGCCAAATTCTGAATTCCCCGTTAGCCTGTGAGTTAGCCGAGGACCAAATCCAGTCATTGGAGTTGTTGATGGATGGATTTTCGTCATAGAATTAGGAACACTGGAAGTTCTAGGATATTGGATAACTCAGGGATAATCATATTGAGTCGGACCCACGTGGAAGCCCCATGGCCTCGACCAATGAACACTCGAGGAACTTGGGAGAGGTATATTTTCCAGTTCTGAGCTCGGTTTTGAGCATGAAGATCGTGGATGGAAAGATCTAGATGAGCATAATGGGATAGAGACCCTGAATGGAGGATTTGATTTCTAAAGAAGAACAAAATTTTGACGCCCCACCATGGGTGTGTTACAAATTGGTATTAGATCATGGTTACAACACTTGGCCTGCTTGGGTTCATGGATGAGTCTCTTAAAAATCATGTTTAAAGAAAATATTAAGGGTGATGCCCTACCTTAACTCTTTCGTAAAGAGTCAGGTTAAACTATTAATAAAGAAAAGAATGAAAACTTTCTATCGTGTGTGTATTTAATAAAAATGAACTATGTGTTGTTCATGAACTAATAGACTGTTAGCTAACAACAAGTTTTTTGTTAGCACTCAATAAGTTAGTGAGTCACAGGAAAATACAAGCATAAAGGATGGTGATGTTCCATGAAGTGCAGAATGGCTCCCAAAATAGAGACGAAGAGTTTGACGAGAGGAGGGCGGTGGAGGACCCTCTGGATCTAGCTGAAACTGTAAGGAGCCTCATGGATGAATTACAGAGTTGCAAGGCTGACAATGAGAGATTGATAAAGGAGAAATAAAAACAAATGGAAATTAATGCAGTCTTGCTGCAGATTTTATTCGATATATAGATGCATCTGCAGCATGGACCTGCAACCAGTCATGTGGACTGACAACATACGAAGAGAAGTCAAAGTCCACCTGAAATATGAAAATGTGGTCCCATAAGTGGCCACACAGGGAGAATTACCTCGAGGAAGGACCAACCCGGAGGCAGGGGATGCTCATCGGGAGAGTCCTTTGGAAAGGAAATTGGAAATTCCGAGGGATCTTCTGGTAGAAAAACTAGCTCACATTCTCAGAAGAAAGGAAAGAAGCGAAAGCATTCCAAAATTCACGACCTAGAAGAGTTCAAGAAATCCAAACCACCCTCTTTCAATCGAGATATTGAGAAAGGGGAAGAGTCAGAAGCTTGGCTGCTTTGTTTAAAGAAGTACTTAAGAGTCCATGACTACTATGAAAACTTGAAGGATCGAATAACCATCTTCAACCTGAGTGGAAAGGCTTCCATATGGTGGGAAGACCTTAAGAATGTGAAAGGAATCCATGAACATGACTTATCATGGAAATAATTTGAGAAACACTTCAAGAAGAAGTATCCGTCAGAGAAATACTTTGACGGGAAGACTAAGGAGTTCTATGAACACAAGCTGGGACAACTCATCATGGAGGAATATGTTAATAAATTCCTTGAGCTGCTGAGGTATGTACCCTACATAAAGGATGAAAAGGTAAAAGTGAAACGATTTATCAATGGGTTACCTCAGACCTACCAAAACATGATTGAGTTTGACGAGCCAAATACCTTAGAAGACACTATCTGAAAGGAAAGGTATTGTTATGAACAGTTCAGGAGCTAGACAGAACCTCGCGAAGATTGGAAGAAGAATAATAGTTCAGGATTCAAGAAGAAGGGGTTTAAATCCTCAAGATTTAAGAACTATAGGAAGGATTCTAGGATGAGCCTTCCTACCCGAAGTGTGTATCAACATAATTTCCCCTCCTAGAGTGGAAATAAACCTTTTGGATCAACCCCATGAAAGACTGATAACCCAAAGAGAGAACCCTTGAAATGTTGGGGTTGCGGAGAAGAACATTTGCCGAGGGATTGCCCACATAGAAAACAGAACAATAGGAGAGTCTACAACATCCAAGAAGCTACCTCAATCAATTATGTGTCTAGGAGCATGCCACATATTTATGTATCTTTGGATAATAAACAAGACAACCACCAAGATTCAGTGGTTGATATGGAATGTATGATCACCAACCGTCTATTTTCTATTTTAATTGACCCTGGTTCTAATTTGAGTTATGTGGCCCCTCAGACTGTTGATAAGTGTAAAATGAAACTAGTTAGACATGTTAATCCATGGCTGGTACAACTAGCCTCTGGAACCAAAAGAAAAGTAGCAGAGGTCATACCAGCTTGCCAATTCATCATGGATGTATTGCCCACCCAAACAACCCTTAACATACTTCCCCTAGGATCTTATGACCTGTCGATTGGCATGGACTGGTTGGCTGCTTATAAAACTAAGTTGGACTGTTACCATAAAACTTTAGAATGTGTAAATGAAGAAGGGAGAAAGATAACCCTCCAAGGGATTCAAAATCCTGTCTCAGTGAGATGAATATCAACCCTTCAAATGAAAAAGTATTGTAGAAAGGGATGTCCTATATATGAAATGCAGATGTTGGAATTTGTTGAGGATGAAAAACCAAACCTATAGGACCACCCCATATTAAGAGAGTATAGAGACATTTTTTCAGAAGAGGTACCGTGTCTACCTATGAGAAGAGACATTGACTTCTCGATATAACTTGCACCAACCTTCTTTTTGAAGAATAAAGATGGCACACTCTGACTGTGCATAGATTATAAACAACAAAATAAGAAAACCATAAAGAAAAAGTACCCCTTACCAAGAATCGATGACTTGTTCGACCAATTAGGGGGTGCTTCCATTTTCTCAAAGATTGACTTAAGGTTTGGATACCATCAAGTCCGAATCAAGGATGAAGACATCCACAAAAAAACCTTCAGGACAAGGTATGGTCACTATGAATTTGTGGTGGTGCCATTTGGATTAACCAATGCCCCCACCACTTTTATGTGCTTGATGAACAATGTGCTTGGTAAATTCCTAGATAGATTTGTATTGGTTTTCATTGATGATATCCTAATCTACTCCAAGAACAAAGAGGATCATGAGGAACATCTTAGACTTGTACTTTAAGTACTAAGAGAGAATCAACTCTACGCTAAGTTTAGGAAGTGTGACTTTTTCCAGAAGCAAGTACATTACTTAGGCCATGTTCTTTCTGAAGAAGGGGTGGCAGTAGACCCTGACAAGATCATATCTATTATGGAATGGCCTACCCCAAAGGATGTATCTGATATCAGATCCTTTATGGGCTTAGTAGGATATTATAGAAGGTTCATAAAAGGATTTTCCAAGATTGGCTGTCCAATCATTGCCCTTAAAAAAAATGGGTTAAATTCACTTGGAACTCAGAATGTGAAGAAAGTTTTCAGGAACTGAAATACCTTCTGACCCATGCAGCCATGCTAAATATTGCAGACCCTGATAATGACTTCCTCGCGTGTATAGATGCTTGGAATGAAGGACTCGGAGGAGTCCTTATGAAAGAAGGATGTGTAATTTTCTACGAATCCAGAAAATTGAATGAGCATGAAATCAATTATGTGATCCATGATCTAGAGTTGGATTCCATAGTGCATGATTTAAAAATGTGGAGGAATTACCTCATGAGTAGGAGATTTGTACTTATGACAAACCATTGTGGGTTGAAGCACCTGTTTGATCAACCAAAACTAAATTGTATACAAGCTAGGTGGATGGCTCTCCTTAGTGAGTTTTATTTCAAAATCAAACACATCAAAGGAAAGGAAAATAGGGTGGCCGATGCCCTTAGCAGCAATGTGAAAATGATTCACCTGGCAGCGGTGAGCACCTGTGAAATGGATGTCAGGGAAAGAGTTGGGAATGCACAATAAACATATGCATTCTTCAAGACCATGACCTCATACCTAAGCCAAGAGCCTACATGGCTAAAGTATGAAGGCTATCAGATGCTTGATGAAGGCCTATTGACTTACAAAAACAAATTGTATATCCCAAGTTGTGACGACTTGAAGAGGTTCATAATGGATGAACTACACAAGAGACCATATATTGGTCATCCAGGTTATCAGAAAATGATTACGACCATTAGAATACAATTTTATTGGTCTGGATTGAAAAAGGACATAGCTGATTATTTAGCTAAGTGTCTAGAATGCCAACAAGTTAAGGCGGGACACCAGAACCGAGAAGGGTTATTACAACCTCTACCAATTCCATAATGGAAATGGGAAACCATCTCCATGGATTTCATCACTGGATTATCAAAATCGACGAAGCAGAATGATGCCATCATGGTAGTGGCAGACAAATTGAGAAAGTCTTCTCACTTCGTCCCTGTCAAATTGACTTGCAAAACAATAGACATTTCCAACATATTCATGAAGGATATATTCAGACTGCATGGCATGCCTAGGGAGATTGTATCTGACAGAGACACACAATTCACTTCAAGCTTTTGGAAATCCTTGATGGATGGTTTTGAGACTAAATTGTTGTTTAGCATAGGCTATTACCCCCAAATTCATGGACAGACAGAAAGAGCAAAGAAAATATTAGAAGACATGTTAAGGATGCATGTAATGCTTCAACCTAAGAAGTGGGAATACTACCTGCCATTGGTAGAATTTTCCTACAACAATGGTTATCAAGAGTCACTGAAGATGAGCCCTTTTGAAGCCCTCTATTGTAGACAATGAAAAAATCCAATAAGATGGATTAATCCAGTGGATATAATTACAATTAGACCCGACATTATGAAGGAAATGGAACAACAAGTGATTCAGATAAAGCAAAATCTGAAAATTGCTTAGGATAGATAGAAGAGTTTCACTGATAGAAAGATAACTCCCAAAGAGTTCAAGACATGAGACCATGTCTATCTCAGAGTTAGGCCCAGGAAGAGTTCCCTGAGAATGGGATCTTGTGCCAAGCTGGCACCTCGGTATTGTGGACCCTTTGAAGTCTTATATAGAGTGGGACCTATGTCCTATAAGATAGCACTCCCTCCCACAGTAAAGACACATAATGTTTTCCATGTTTCATTATTGAAAAAATATGTACATGATTCTAATCATATAATTGACTGGTCTGTGATCCTGGTGGAGACGGAGGGAGAATTCCCCCCAGAACCTCAATGCATACTAGACAGGAAGGAAACCTCACTCAGGAACTGAACCATTGCACAAGTCAAGGTGCAGTGAAAACACTTTGGCCTAGATGAGGCTACATGGGAAATGGAGGATGCCATGAGACAAGCATATCCATTTTTGTTTAATTCTATATATACAGAGCATGTTGACAGATAGAACATCGAGGACAATGTTCCTTTAAGGGGGAGGGAATTGTAACACCTTGTTTCCCCCAGTTTGTAAATATAAATTATATGGGGCAAGAGACTATGACAAACTAAATATGTGTGAATGTTTGATTTGATGGACCTTTGTATAAAAGGTCAATGGATGTAAATTCTGTTACTTACTAGAAAAATGGATAAGTGTTGCATGACTGTTGGAAGGGGGGTGTGCTAAGAGAGACCACAAATTATATGAAAGATATGGTGAAGGTGACTAGGAATGGTTGCGTTAAACTCCACCAAACCAATACCTTACTGGATTTAATTCCTCAGGACCAGAACAATCCTATGTCCCAAGAAATGAATTATAGTTAGGCTGGTAGGTGGGAAGACCTCCTCAAGAGTTAATGAGGGGATGGGGAAGAACACCCATATGTAAGGATTTCATACCTGACCACAGACGGGGAATTTCGAGCCACACACAATCTTGCTGAGGAAGGCAAGAAAGGAAGGCGTGGTGGGCAGAGGAAGACCAACGAAGAGTGTAGAGACGAGAGATTGAGCTCTCGGGTCTGAGGAGGAACTGTGAAAAGTAACGTGTTCTGGTCGCAGGAAATAGAGACTGACTCGGGAGAAGGAGGGTAACCTTTGTCCCTATCTATTTTTGTGCTGGGAGAAGGAGAGTTACCTTCGTCCCTAACTTTCATTGAGCCAGAAGGAAAAGATTGAATCTCAAAGCATCGTGGTCTAGCTCGGGGGTGGCCAGTGGTAAATTTGTTAGGAGTGAATGAGCCTATGGTTGGGTGGAAACGAGCACCCCTTTCAACATTCACTTCACATTCTCCAGTTCTGATAAGTGTCTCCATACTCTATGCATTGAATTGGGAATTAATGGTTGCATGCATGTATTTATATATCTAAAAATGGTTTCTGTATTGAAAGGGTTAAGTTATGTGTATACATTTGTTTCCTTGAGAACTCATGCTTCTGCTTGATTTTCCCGTATGCTCCAGTTTAACCCTCGAAGGTGTTTTCCCCAGGGAGTCACCTCACAGTTCTAGAGTCGGAGTGATCCTCTTAGCACTGCTACCATCACAATAATCCCATGAGTTTACCCCACCCTGTTTAAGAACTTAAAGTTATGTGAGTTAGGAAGGAGTTTCCTTCAAACCAGTAGCCTGAGAGGCCTTAGGCTTGCCCCCATGGCCTTAAACAAAATTCATCTAAGAGTATATTTTATAGCTAGAGATTCATCAGAGAGTCCATATGATCAGTGTCTAGGAACCCTGTGCTAAGTTTGAGAGGAGCTAGCTCTTGACGGCTTGGGAGCTTCAGGAGATCTAAGCCTTGGGATGTCAAACTTCCTAACTAACAAAAATACCCAAATGTCGCAGTCGCAGAAGGGTTGTGAGTCATTGATTTGGGGAACCTTTGGGGTTCCTTCCTAACCATCAGATATGGGCTATGGTCAGCCCGACACTGACCAAACTTAGGATAAAAGAGGATCCTGCACTGCCAAAACCTCGAATCTAAACTCCCGAAGTAACGAGAGTCGTAGATCTATGGATCTACGTGGCCTAATATCGACCGTGATATCTGAGGGATGTTGGAAGGCTGTCAGTCAGGGGTGATGTGGCATAGTGATGTCACCCAGGAACACGTGGACCTCATTTTGAAGTGCCATGTGTTACATAGATTCGTGCGTATCACATACCCTATAGACCCATTGGTATGTGACACATGTTGCCCCTGACCCATCTATGTGTCAACCGCTGGTACATTCCCCCTAGCCATTGTGGTTGGTGAAGCGATCGAAACTTCGGGAGGCCATCCTAACCATTGATGCCGAGAGACACTTAGCATCAGATCTTGTACTTTAGAGGACTTGAAGCTTGGTGCTTCGAAAATCCCTGAAGCCCGAAGTAGCGGAGTAGATCTGAGGTGTTCGTTGGTAAGGAGATGTGTCGCCATCTCCCTCACTCTAGAACAAAAGAACTCCAGAAGAGTTGAAGAGTGGAGGTGCGAGAACTCCCAAAGGCTGAAGCGTCGAAGTTCATTGTGACCATTGAATAGAGGAGGATGTGTGGCAGAAGATGTGCTACTTCAGAGAAAAGTCACTCCGGAAGAAAAGTGGTTTTGCGTGAGTGCGAGAACTCCTGAATGATGAAGTGCCAGAGTTCATCGTGACCGTTGAATAGAGGAGGAAACGTGGTAGAATATCTTCCAATGTGGAGAAAAGTCACTCCAAAAGAAAAGTGGAGTTTTGTGGGTGTGAGAAATCCCAAAGGCCAAAGTGTTGGAGTTCATCGTGACCATTGAATAGAGGAGGACACGTGGCAGAAGATCTACCACTTCAGAGAAAATTCACTACGGAAGAAAAGTGGTGTTGCGTGGGTCGAGAAATCCCGAAGGCTGAAGTGCTAGAGTTCATCGTGACCGTTGAATATAGGAGGATGTGTATCAAAAGATTTGACACTCCAGAAGGATTTCACTCTGGAGGTTTGTGTGTGTGAAGACTCGAGAACTGTCGAAGCCCAAATTTCTGAAGTGAATCAGATCCGTCAAATTCTCTGAGGACACACGGTGTTAGATTGTGAACTTCAGAGATTTACCACTCTAGAGGATTCGCGTGGTGGTTGCCTTGGCGCCTGTTGTCTTGGTGTCTGGTCATAGCTCATGGTCATATGCGATTGTAGACAGAGGGAAGGGGCTAGGTCTGGAATTCAATCCGAAGGCCAAAAGATGAATTCCTTGTTATCCTGTGATTTAGTTGAGGACTAAATCCAGTCGTTGGATTTGTTGGTGGATGGATTTCCTCCATAGAATTAGGAACACTAAAAGTTCTAGGATATCAGAGAACTCAGGGAGAAACATATTGAGTAATACCCATGTGGAATCCCTGTGGCATTGACCAATGAACACCCAAGGAACTTGGGTGAGGTATATTTTCCAGCTCTGAGCTCAGTTTTGAGCATGGAGACCATGGCTGGAAAGCTCTGGATGAGAAGAATGGGATAGAGACATCGAATGGAGGATTTGATTTATTAAGAAGAACATAATTTCAACACCCCACCATGGGTGTGTTACATATTGTAACCTTTGGGAGTGGATTTCGTGACCTGTGTATCCCCCATAGAGACCTCCTTAATCTTCTCATCATTTGAATATATCCACTAGTCCCATAGAAACATGGCTAATTCCTGAGCAGTATCCTCAATGCGATATTCCTTCTCTGCTTCCTTGGCCATGTCATTGTTGTTTCTTGTTGATCTAATAGTTGGTTGATGACTAAATTCATGGAGATGATCCCTTGAGGACACTTTTTTTGAGAATGGTTTTGCCGGTGATATGAACAAAATTTGTTCGTGCCAAATTTATCTATATTTAAAGTAAGACTTGGGGTTTCTAGATGCTTCGGCGAGTTATCATTCTTCTTAAATAATGGACAAAAAGGTTTTGGTTTTCAAGACCCTTCACCAATTTTTTTCTTGAGGTCAACTAATTCATTATAAATCTTCTTTACCAACTTAACCACACTGTTTAGATCCTTTGGATCTTTCTCAGAAGGTTTGGTCAAGAGTAATGGCTTCTTCTCAGCTGCTTTGGTATCTTTGCTTGAAGGACAACTACCTAAAGAAAGAAGTTATTTCTCAACCTCTTTAGCTTCCTTGAAATTCCGGGCTAATGTAGTTTTGTTAGCATGCTTAACAAACATGCCTATAAAGGGAAGCAATGCTGAAGTATAGTATTCTACAACCAAGGGTTCTAGAGGAGTAGTTTTAGTAGTGAATTTGTTGAGGATAGTAGTGAAGTGTTGATTAAAGTATTTTACAATCTATAATCGAGAGGCTCATATCCCACTCGCTTCACCAACGCAAATACTATGCAAAAATAGATCTCTGTGTTGTACAAAAGCCACTAGGCCTCTAGTACATGTGCTGCTATATAATTTCTCTCATTTGTTTCACTGTCTTCTCTTGATTGTAACCTCTAATGATCATCTTCCATTATAATAGGTTCCCACATTCAACTCCCTTCACTATGGCAAGTTGACTTGATTTGGACAAAGGTGGCCTTCTTAATTTGGCCAACCATGGAAATAAAATCGACCAACGATGCGAATTCGATCTAGAGATGAGAAACTAACCAGGTAAGTGGAGTCGAATCAATATGTACTGTAAGTTAACCATGAGAGTGGAAGTCTACCAGGATATTGTAAGTCAATCGACTGAGAACTAAGTCAATGTTAGTGGCAAGGAAACTCCACAATTCAAATAGGATCTATGATTGTAGGAAAGTGAATTTAACTAGGCTATACCCTAAGTTGATTGAAGGTAATCAAATCGACCCAAAGATATTGAAGTTGACAATTGATATTCAAGTTGACCAGATAGCAAGGTAAGTCAGCCTTCTATGAGTAGGTCGGACGGAGAGGCAAGTCGACTAAACAAAGGTAAGAATCAACCCAATGATATTGAAAATGACTATAGGTAAAGTCACCAAAGATGAAGTCGACTTGGGGATGAATTTAATAGTCCAAAAGTGCATGAAGTCGACCAAACTAGGAATGGAATTATTAAAGGAACATAAGGTCGTCCTGGGCAGATGGGGAACAACCCAGTCAAGATGATAACGTCCAGATGATGAAAATTCCACTCATTGACTAATTTCAACATCCAAATCACTTCTGAGGTGCGTGGCATTAGAGGATAACTCCCAACAACTAAAACAATATCAAACATTGTTAACTCTTTCCGGATAGACTTAAGTCAATTTGGTAAAGAAAATTAGCCGTGAGGATGAAATTGCAAATAAAGAGAGTGAGGAATTTCACCCAACAAGGTTTAAAAACACCCCATATCATTTAAAATATTCCCATAAAGGTAATAAAATGACCAACATCATTTGAAAAATTCCCAACATCATTAAAAAAAACCCAACATCATTTAAAAAAACCCAGACACATTAGAGATGACTCAGACACTATAAATTTTCCCAACAACACATAAAAAAACCCAGGTAATTAATGTCTAGTGTATACAATGAGGAAACATTCAAGAATGTGGTAAAACACCCGGGGAGAGAGAGAGAGAGAGAGAGAGAGAGAGAGAGAGAGAGAGAGAGATGAGAGGATTTTTCAAAATGGAAACTAGGATAAATAATTGCAACAACTATTTAATTATGGCCCTTGATTTCTATTTCACAAGAAAATGGATGACATGGATGATTTGTCTATTGGGATGGTCTACAAAATGGCCAGTCTTAGATTTCTTAAAGAAAATGAAGTCACATTAACTTGAATCAATTTCCATGTGAAGCTATCACAATTACAATTGCGAGTCTTCCTTATCCATTAATCAAACAGAGAGCATCAAATTAATCACTAAGAATGAATCTACAAACCATACTATAAACACACAATAATTGCAAGACCTTCCATGACAAAGTGGACACAATTTTTACCTTGGAAACCTAAATAGGAAAACCATATTTGAATGGGCTCAGTCTTTTGATTTCAACAATCTCTAGTACAACACTCTCTTCCTCTTAGTGACCCCTCTCTTGGCTAAAAAAAGAAAAAAGATCGCTTGAGAATGAGAGTAGCTGAAGAAATAGGGTGAGCTAGGGGGGTAATGGAAGGCCAACATCCATGGCTCTTCACTTCCCCTTCCTCAACCTTCTCTCCTATTCGATTTTTAATTACATTTAATTTTCCTCACGTTCTCATTTTTCTTGTCTTATTTGACTTTATGTTTGCTGATAATTTACATAGTTTACATAACCATCATAGTTTTATGAATGGTATTTCAGGTACTGATTCTTATCCATTCTTGGTTAGGATCCATTTCATATCACACCTCCCCATTGATATTATTTTGGTCCCCAAAAGCTTTTAAGGATAGATGAGGGAACTTGCTTGCAATCTTGTTTCTCTCATACTACTTCTCCTTCCTTGCAGTAAGTCCTTTGAGGCTAATTTGGATCATTGTACTTCTGTTTGCTTCTTTGGAACATGGCTCTAATGCTAGCTCCTATATTTGGCTTATGGCTCTGGTTCTCTTGTTCCTTCATTGTGGTATGTTCACTTATTCTCAACTCCAAAATATCCATATCCGAACTCTAGACTCAACATCCATTCCCATGTCCTCCTTTGTCTTAGAGATAGTCCACCTTGGCTGCCAATGAAGCCAAGTTGAATGATGGTCTTCTTGCTCAGTGTGACCCCATCATGCTACCATCACATGCCAATTACACAAGGTAAGTGCCTGCTTTCTTCAACTAGGATCAATTACTTCTCATCATGGAAAAAATTCTCTGGTGCCTACTCATGCTTACAAGTACTTCTTGTGTTCTCCAAACATCCCTAGAGTCATGGCCTATGTGCACCACTCTTCGGAGAATTTCCAAGAAGGGGTTATTTGGATGCAATATTGAACAAAAGAATTGGATTGCATCTGCCCTTGGTGTCAACCTATTGTCTGTCTTGGTTGTATCAATGTCCTCCCGCGTTGCTATCTCTGCTGGTACAACTTATGCCTCTTGGGTTAGGGAGGCATACCACTCTTCATATTCCACAATATTCACTCTCCATACTCTTCTCTTATCAATACAGTTTTTAGGGTGAAGCTC
The DNA here is from genome assembly GCA_009831015.1 of Picea engelmannii. Classification (NCBI taxonomy): domain Eukaryota; kingdom Viridiplantae; phylum Streptophyta; class Pinopsida; order Pinales; family Pinaceae; genus Picea; species Picea engelmannii. The sequence goes on from ML807079.1 coordinate 149,403, forward strand.
TCGATGAAGCCACGAACAATTTTCTTCCTAGTGACCACTCAAATTACAATGGTGGAAAAATTTCTTATTGCTGCTACAAGGGTTTCTTGACATACTCCTCTCTGTGTGCCTCTAAATTTGTTGTTGTGCTGATGGAGTCTTATTTCCTTTCTTCTTCTGAAAACAATTAGGCCTATGGGACATGGATTGATTCTCCCATCATGATACCTCATGATGGCCTTTCTTTCCACATTATGAACATGTATTTGCATACCAACAGTTGGTAACATTATGGCCTCTCTTCTCATAGTAGTGACAAACAAGAAAATTCTTGTTTGACATAGACCTATTGGTATCCTTCTTATTCTTATTATTCTTCTCTTTGATTGGTTTGTTGCTATCTCTAAGTGCAGGTGTGGGATGATTCTGTGAACTCCCCTCATTGTTGCTCTCCTCAAATCTACCACAAGGTTGAGGTGGTAGTGGGATTCTACCTTCAGTCAATGGTGTTGATCCTTCTTTTGATGAGAAAGCCAGCTACGACATGTCCGTTGCCTTCAAGAAAATGGTCTTCATGGTGATGGAATTTCACTTCTACCATCAAAACCTATGCCTTTATGCTTGGCCCATGGTGTAGCTATAATGGGGCTAAATATTTCCTATCTTGACTTCCCTAACCCTTTTCCATGATATCCCATCTACTTCAGGAGATTGGAACCAATGTCTTTGGTATGGTTTTCAAAGTCAACAATTTTCTCTAATGGAAGGTGAGCTTACCAAAGTGGTCTCAGTCATGGTTTTATCGTTTGCAATAGAAATAGAAGGTTTCATTGCTTCTCTGTTCTCTTGGACAACTTCCTAAAGCCTTGCTAAGGCCTTCTCCTTCTTTTCCAAATCTTGTTGTAGTTGTGTCATCATTTGTGTGAACATATACTCCTACCAGTTATCCATCTGGATGACCTTCTCTCCAAGGTATACAAGCCACATTCTGTGCTTGTCTCAATATGTTCTGACTATAGTGAGGGAGTCTTGGAATTCTTCAAACTTCTTCTTGAACAATGACAAAAAATTGGTAGAAGTATCCATATGATTCTCCAACTATGCCATCTTCTAGTTAAACATATTAACCTAGGCCTTCAATCCCCCAGTCTCTACTCAAAGCTACTCATTACTGGCCCTTAAGTCTTCCAATTTGTCTTTGCGTGCTCTGCCCATGTTGCGGTATGTACTGTTATGTTCAAAATTTTGGAAGATGTGTCTCCATTAAGGATGCAATTGCTCTGATACCATCTGATCTGTAATAGAGAGGCTCATATCCCACTCACTTCACCAACATGGATACTATGAAGAAAATTTAATTTTTGATCTGTATCTCAGTATTATATATATATACCTCTGTGCTGTAGAGAATCCACTAGGGTTCTAGTACCTGTGTTTCTATATAATCTCTCTTATTTATTTCACAGTATTCTCTTGATTGTAACCTCTAATGGTTACCTTCCATTATAATAGGTTCCCACATTCAAATCCCTTCACTATGGAAAGTCGAATTTATATGAACAAAGGTGCCCTTCTTAATTAGATTGACCATGGAAATAAAACCGATCAACCACTATGAATTCGATCTAGAGATGAGCAACCAACCAGGTAAGTGGAGTCGATTCAATATGTACTGTAAGTCAACCATGAGAGTGGAAGTCGACTAGGATATTGTAATTCGACCAGTTGAGAACTAAGTCAAAGTGAGTGACATGGAAACTCCACAATTCAAATAGGATCTATGATCATGGGAAAGAGAATTTAACCAGGCTATACCCAAAGTCGACCAAAGGTAATCAAATCGACCCAATGATGTTGAAGTTGAACCGTTGATATTCAAGTTGACCAGATAGAAACTTAAGTTGGCCTTCTACGAGTAGGTTGGATGAAGAGGTAAGTCAATGAACCAAAGGTAAGAATCGACCCAATGATATTGAAAATGACTACAAGTAAAGTCACCAAATATGAATTCGACTTGGGGATGAATTTAATAATCCAAAAGTGCATGAAGTCGACCAAACTGGGAAAGGAATTCTTAAAGGAACATAAGGTTGTCATGTGAGGATGGGGAACAAACCAGTCAAGATGATAACGTCCATGCAACAAAAATTCCACTCATTGACTAATTTCAATGTCCAAATCACTTCTGAGGTACATGGCATTTGAGGATACCTCCCAACAACTAAAATAATTGATCAGACATTGTTAACTTGTCCAAAACAAACTTAAGTCGATTTGGAAAAGAAAATTATATGTGGGGATCAAATTCAATTTGGGAGAGTGAGGAATTTCGCCCAACAAGGTTTACAAATTCCCTGTATCATTTAAAATATGCCCAACAAGGTAATAAATTTCCCAACATCATTTGAAAAATGCCCAACATCATTTAAAAACACATAACATCATTTAAAAACACCCATTATCATTTCAAACACCTATGCACATTAGAAATTACTCAGGAACAATAAATTTGTCGATCAACATATAAAAACTCCCACATAATTAATGGCTAGTGCATACAATGAGGAAACGTTCAAGAAAGTGGTAAAATGCTCATGGAGAGAGAGATAACGCTCAATGGCCTGTGAGAGATGCGACAAATTCTCAAAATGGAAACTAGGCTAAATAGTTATAACACCTATTTAATTACAACCCTCGATCTCTATTTCACAAGAAAATGGATGACATGTATGAATTTTCTATTGGGATGGTCTGCATAATGGATAGTCTTGGATTTCTCAAAGAAAATTAAGTCACATTAACTTGAGTCAATTTCCATGTGAAGATATGAAAATTACAATTGAGATTCTTCCTTTTCCATTAATCAAATTGAGAGCAACAAATTCATCACTAAGAATTAATATACAAACCATACTATAAACACAATAATTGCGAGACATTCCATGACAAAGTGGATGAAATGTTTACCATGGAATCCCAAATGGGAAAACCATATTCAAATGGGATCAGTCTTTTGATTTCGACAATCTTTGGTACAATGCTCTCTTCCTCTGTTGGAATGTTTATAGTAAGAGTGTGCTTAATATTGATGGCAATAACAATAATGACAATGGAAAATAGGAAAGCAACAATGATAGCACCAGAATAAGTCCTCTTTTATGAAGGCAAAGCTCAAGAGGAAAAGAGAAGGCGAGACCTTTTAACCGGTTTCGCAGTAGAAGGTTTGGAGGTCGAAACATTTGAATACTTATAAAATATTCTAAGTCAGAAGAAATCATAAGCTCAGGAGGAGGAGAGACAATGGCCATCAGATCGAGCACTATGAAGAATTTGTACCATTAGATCAGATTCCATACATGAGGAACAAGGGCGCAGAGGAGGAGAACAAATCTCAGGTGTTAGATCTGAGCGCGTGGACCAACCATCGTTGGATCCAGAGGTAAGTGCATGGGATTTAATTATTTTAAAGTGAATGGGAGAAGCGGACTCACGAATTCCTGAAGTTATGAGGTCTATCAGAACCGTCCATCATTGAGGAGGACAAGTGGCAACAGAAAAGAAGATTTGCAAAATCGTGAATCAGAAGAACTGCGTCGAGTAGTCCACAGACATCGCGAAGCGCAAAGTCACGAAACGTGAAGTCCTGAAGTGCTTGGCCCCATATCACAGAAAGAGGTCACATCAAAAGAGAATAAGGGAAGGAGCTAGTGTCGCTAGGCTCCACTTCGAAGATCGGGAGTTGGGAGAGACGGGGTGAATCGCAATAGAACATCCAATGTGCGAAGTCGTGAAGTGCCTTCTTGGTTGGTGAGTGGTCATAGCCAGTGGTCACATGGGGGAAACTTGCACCTAGTGCTAGTTCGCACGGGTGAAGTTCGCAAGGAGATTCTTCGCGAGGACCTCCTATAATTGATAGAGAAGACCTCCTATAAATATCAGAGAAGATCAACTGTAACAGAGAAGACGAAGGGTCACACTTCCAGAGAAGCTAAAGAATCTTAGGATAACGACCACTGATGACGAACAAACTCAGGATAACCACCAGAGAAGATGAAGAGTTGCGAGTATTATCTGGCAGAGGACTTGGCATGATAAATATACACATAACAAAGAAGAGAGGGTGATTTTTCATAGTTATTCATGTGGGTAGAAGGAGGCCGTGCGCAATATCTGAAGAGTATAGAAGAGGCGCAACGCATAGAATGCACATGGAGCACAGAGCATAAAACACAAAATAAAATCCGAACAGAGAGGTAGTGGTGCGCAGGAGGAGAAAGAGCGGAGCATAGATGAATAAGAGTGCAGTGGAGTCGTAGAGCATAGAAGCTAAAGAAAGTAGAGGAGACATCGAGCTATAACAAATCATATCAGAGACAGATCAAGTAAGTACGTTTTGTAAGATTCAATAAGGGTGGTAGGGTGGTGCTAGGGAGGATTGTAGTACTCTAAATTCTAGTTGGTGCTAGAAGATATTCTGGGAGTTGGTGCTTCCATATAGTTGTGCTAGAGAAACTTGGTAGTTGGTGCTTCCATCTAGTTGGTGCTAGAGAAATCTGAGAGTTGGTGCTCTTTGCAAGTTGTAGCCTCATATTTGAGTTGGTTCTCAGAGACTGTGGTGTACATGAAAGTTGGAGCTTGATTGACATCCTAAGAAGAAGAGGTTTTCTCCCTTTATAGGTTTCCTCATGAAAATCAGTGTCTTTGTGTATTCTGTGTGATTGATCAAATATTGTATATCTATGCATGTTAAGTTATCAACAACACATTAAATAATAATCTAGAAATATTCAAAAAAGAACATGAAAAGTTTCAAGCTTATATATATAACTGATTCACCCCCCCTCTTAGTTATTTTTCCAACAATTGGTATCAGAGCCGGTGCCATTGATAAAAGGTAGATCCATAAGCTTGAACATGACTAGTCATGAAGGAAGTTCAACTAATAGAGCCCCTTTGTTTGATGGAACAAACTTTGTCTTCTGGAAAATAAGGATGAGAACATATTTAATGCCTTTGGGTGCTGATGTTTGGGATGCCGTTGAAACTGGATATGTGAAGCCTGTAGTCTTGGCCTCAAAAGATGATAAGATGGAGTTTTTATTTAATGCAAAAGAAATGAATGAAATCCTCAATGGACTTGCAGAAGCTGAGTTTGTCAAAGTCATGCACTGTGATTCAACAAAATTTATGTGGGACAAGCTGATAAGTAGTTATGAAGGTAATGAAAAGGTGAAAGAAGCAAAACTTCAGACTCACAGACTGAAATTTGAGCAGTTAAAGATGGATGAAGATGAAGCTATCAGTAAGGACTTATTACGTATAGAAGAACTTGTCAACACTATGAAAGGTCTAAGTGAAACGATAGATGAATTTTTTCTAGTATTAAGATCTCTTCCTGATAGATTTAACTCAAAGGTCTCTGCTATAGAGGAAATAACTGATCTCAAAACGTTGACACTAGATAAAGTTTTTGGAACCCTAACTGCTTATGAAATGAGAATCACCAAAGGTAAATCCACTACAAGAGATGCATCCTTTAAAGCAGAGAAAAACAGAGACTCCAATATAGATGAGATTGAATCAAATTTTGTGAGAAGACTGACGAAAGGATCAGGAAAATACAAAGGTAAGGTGCCCTTCAAATGTTTCAACTGTGGTAAGATAGGTCATTTTTCACCTAAGTGTCCTCACAAAATAAAGTATCAGACATATGACGATGAAGAGAAGCACACACACAAAAAGGTATATAAAGATAATAATTTTAAGAAGAAAATCCTTTGTGTAAATAATGATGACGATCCTTCAGATGATTAAAATAGTGACTCTTCTATTGAAAGTAAAATAAATGATCTCATGCTAATAGCTTTAGAATACCTAAACACTGAAGATACATGAAGTGGGTTCACTGATTGTGAAGTAGTAGATCTTGAAGGAGAAATTGTCAGTACCGTGGAAGAGATTGATAGACTCAGAGAAAAGAAAAGAAAACAAAAACAGTTACTGCTCAAGTATGAGAAAACATGCAATGAACCATCTGAATAAATTGTTCTATTGAAGGTTAAGTTAGAAGAATCTAAGAAGATTGAAGACATGCTCAAACAACAATTGAAGGAAGCCAAAAAAAAATGTGAAAAATTGGAAGCTAAAGTAGTGTCTGTCAGAAAAGAGCTAGAGAAATTTCAGGCCTTATATCATCAAAATATGACCAGTATTAAAACCTCAGAAGGATTAGCCACCATTCTGAATCAACAAAGGAATACAACATTGAAAACTAGTTTGGGTTATGAAGAGGGATCAAGTAGTGGTCAGCCAAGCAACAAAGAATCCATCAAGTTTGTCAAATATACAACCATTGACAACAACAAAGATGTAGAAACAAAGGAAGATAATCAACCGGCAAGGAGGAGTGAAGAAAAAGGTACCATAACTGAATCTATAGAAAAAAGAAATAATACACCCTCTGCTCAAGGAAATCATCAGCATGGAAGAAATCGACCTGCTCAAAGAAGACAACCATTTTCCAGGTACAAATATTTTTTCTATGGATATTGTTTTTACTGTTCTAACTTTAGCCACAAAGCTGTAAATTGTTCTTTAAGATTAAGACATGAGCAATCAAGACACCCAAGGAATAAATATCTGCCACAAAAAAGAATGAGACAACCAAGTAACAGACAACCACAGACTGCAAATCATGTGATGGTTGAGAAAAAGACACAGAGTAAGCATAACAATCATTATGATCCTTTATTAAATGAACCAGAATGTTACATTTTCCATAATTATGGACATAAAGTTGCAAACTGTCGCCTAAAGAACTATAAGCCAGATTCAAATCACAGAGCTGAAAACGTCAAGGTTTGGAGGAAGAAAGAAGATAACAAGTGTGGATTAGTGTTGTCATCTCAAAGACAAAAGAACCCCTGGTATATTGACAACGTATGCTCCAGTCATATGATAGGTGAAAAAAGTAAGTTCCTATCACTCAAAGAAAGTAAATCAGGAAATGTGACTTTTGGAAATGATGCTCCAGGAAAGATCAGAGGTAAAGGTCTAGTAATCTTAAGTAATGGAAGAGGCAAAGATTAAGATGTATTATTTGTTGATGGATTAAAGAATAATATTCTTAGTGTTAGTCAGGTGTGTGTTAGAGGATGTGAAGTCACTTTCATTGCCAAAGATTGTAAAATAAAAACAGTGAACATAGGAGAGTTGAATGCAAAAGGGGTTAGAACCGAAAACAATGTCTATGTTCTGAAGGAATATAAGGAGGAATGCCATCTAAGAAAATTTGATGAAAGTTGGTTATGACACAGAAGGCTTGGACACCTGAATTTTGATCATATTGTCAAGCTGAATAATGAAGGTGCTGTGAAAGATCTTCCAAGAATATCTAAGCCTCATAACTCTATATGCGAATCCTATCAAATGGGGAAGATGAATCGTGCTCAATTCAAATCGAAGAGTTTCACATATTCAGAGAAACCACTTCAAATTATTCATATGGATCTGTGTGGACCATCATGAAAGGAAGGAACTGGAGGAGAATGTTACTTTATGATGGTCATTGATGACTTCTCTAGACTTACGTGGGTTTCCTTTCTGAGAGAAAAATATGATGCATTTGAGAAGTTCAAAAAATTAAGGCGTTAGATGAGAATCAGACAGGAAGGAATTTAAAGGAAATTCGCTCAGACATGGGAGGATAATTTATGTCAATATATTTCAAATAATTCTGTGACAGACATGGAATTAAAAGAGAATATACTATTCTAGGTACTCCTCAACAAAATAGAGTTGTAGAACGCCAAAATAAACCATTTCAACAGATGGTAAGGGCTATGATGAGTGAAAGGGACATTTCAAAAACCTTCTGGGTGGAGGATATTCACATGACTGTTCATATTCTAAAAAAAGTGCATCTAAGGCTGAACAATGATAAAAATCCATATGAGTTGTGGTTTGGTCGACCTGCATCAATCAATCACTTCAAAGTATTTGGAAGTAAATGCTACATGAAAAATAATGATTATCATCTGGGAAAATTTGATGGTAGAGCTGATGAAGGTATATTCTTAGGAAATGCAACGAATAGTAAAGGATACCGATGCTTTAACAAAATAATGCATAAATTAGTAGACTATATTGATGTTCGAATTGATGAAGATGATCCTATAAAAGATCAACAGAGAATAAGCACCAAGTCAGATGAAGAAGATGATGAGAATAATGAAAATGAAGAACATCAAATCTCAGAGTCACAAGAAGATGATGAATCAGGTGGAGAAGGGACACCCAAACAATAAGAGACAAGACAACAATCATCATAAAATCCTTCCTCCAAAATTACTCAAAAGAATCATCCTGCAAGTCAGATAATCGGTGAGAAAGACAAAGGTGTACAAACCAGGAGAAGGATAATCAAAGACACCGAGCAATCACATATAGCCTTCATATCCATGGTGGAACCCAAGAAATTTAATGAAGCCACTAAAGATGTAAATTGGTTAAAATCAATGAATGAGGAACTGGATCAGATTGAAAAGAATGATACTTGGGAACTTGTTTCTAGGCCAACAAATAAAAATGTAATAAGATCCAAATGGGTATACAAAAATAAGATGAATGAGCAAGGAAATATTGTAAGAAATAAGGATAGCTTGGTATGCAAAGGGTATGCTCAAATAGAAGGACTGGATTTTGATGAAACATTTGCGCCTGTAGCAAGATTAGAAGCTATTAGAATGTTTCTTGCCTATGCTTGTCATAAGAAGTTTAAAGTCTATCAAATGGACGTCAAGTCATATTTTCTAAATAGAGATCTGAAAGAAGAAGTCTATATGGAACAACCAGAGGGTTTCCAACTGTCAGATAACCCTGACTTTGTCTGCAAGCTGAAGAAATCTCTATATGGGTTGAAACAAGCTCCTCGTTCCTAGTATTACAAAATGGATAAGTATCTTCAAGACAAAGGGTTCACGAGAGGAACATTTTACTGCAATCTATATAACAAAACAAAGGATAATGATTTTCTCATTGTGTTGGTCTATGCAGATGACATCATCTTCAGAAGTAATAATGCTTCATTGGTACAATGGTTTGCTTCTACCGTGCAATATGAATTCGAAATGTTTATGATAGGGGAACTATCATTTTTTCTTGGTCTGCAAATTACTTAGAGGTTTGAAAGAATATTTTTTTCTCAGGAGAAATATCTAAGAGAAATGTTGAAAAGGTTTAAAATGGAAGATTCTACATCTGTGAGCACACCTATGGTCACTGGATGCAAGTTAAGAAAGGATGATGACTCACCTGATGTTGATCAGAGTTCATATAGGTCTATGATATGCATCTTGTTGTACATCACAACATCTTGTACATACATAATGCATGCTGTTGGAATGGTAGGAAGGTATCAGTCTGCACCTAAAAAAATTCACTTGATAGCTGTCAAAAGAATATTCAAATACTTGAAAGGAACAATGAAATATGGCCTATGGTATTATGGGTATCAAAATTTTCAATTATCACTCTATTCAGATGCTGATTGGGCTAACTGCATGGATGAAAGGAAAAGCACGAGTGGAGGTGCATTCTTCACAATTACAATTACAATTGAGATTCTTACTTATCCATTAATCAAATTGAGAGCAACAAATTCATCACTAAGAATTAATCTACAAACCATACTATAAACACAATAATTGTGAGACATTCCATGACAAAGTGGATGCAATGTTTACCATGGAATCCCAAATGGGAAAACCATATTCGAATGGGATTAGTATTTTGATTTCGACAATCTTTGGTACAACACTCTCTTCCTCTGTTGGCATGTTTACAGTAAGAGTGTGCTTCTCATTGATGGAAAGAACAACAAAGACGATGGAAAGCAGGAAAACAATGATGATAACATTGGAAGAAGTCCTCTTTTATGAAGAGAAAACTCAGGAGGAAAAGCGAAGATGATACCTTTCAACTGGTTTCGCAGGAGAAGGTTCGGAGGCCGAAACCTTTGAATACTTAGAAAATATTCTAAGTCGGAAGAAATCATAAGCTCAGGAGGAGGAGCGACCGTGGTCATTGGATCAAGCAGTGTGAAGAATTTGGACCATTGGATCAGAGTCCAGATAGAAGGAATGAGCGCACAGAGGAGGAGAACAGATCTCAAGTGTTAGATCTAAGCGCGTGGACCAACCGTCGATGGATCCAGAGGTAAGTGCATAGGATTTAATTATTTTAGAGTGCACAAGAGAAGCAGAATCACGAAGTCCCGAAGTTTTGAGGTCTATCGGAACCGTCCATCATCAAGGAGGACACGTGGCAACAAACAAGAAGATTCGTAGAATAAAAAATTGGAAGAACTGTGTCGAGCATCTCGCAGACATCGTGAAGCATGAAGTCGTGAAACATGAAGTCCTAAAGTGCTTGGCCCCAGGTCACAACAAGAGGTCACATCAATAGAGAATAAGGGAAGGATCTAGCATCACTAGGCTCCACTTCAAAGATCGGGAGTTGGGAGAGTCAGGGTGACTCACAACAGAATATCTGATGTGCGAAGTTGTGAAGCGCCTTCTTGGTTGTCAATTGGTCATAGCCAGTGGTCACGTGGGGGAAACTTGCACCCGGTGCTAGTTCACGCAGGTGAAGTTTGCAAGGATCTTCTTTGCGAGGACCTCCTGTAACTTTTAGATAATCTCAACTGTAACAGAAAAGATGAAGGGTCACACTGCCAGAGAAGCCAAATAATATTGGGATAATGACAACTGGTGAAAAACAGACTCAGGATAACCGCCAGAGAAGATGAAGAGTTGCGAGTATTATCTGGCAGAGGAATTGGCGTGATAAATATATGTAGAACAAAGAAGAGAGGGTGATTTTTAATAGTTATTCATGCAGGTAGAAGGAGGCTGTGTGTAGTATCTGAAGAATATAGAAGAGGCGTAGCACATATAATGCACATGGATCACAGAGCATAAAATGTAGAAGAAAAGCCAAACAAAGAGGCAGTGGTGCATAGGAGGAGAAAGAGCGAAGCATAGATGAGGAAGAGTGCAGTGGAGTGATAGAGCATAGAAGATGAAGAAGGCAGAGGAGACATCGAGTTGTAACAGATCAGATCAGAGACATATCAAGTAAGTAAGTTTTGTAATATTCAATAAGGGTGGTAGGGTGGTGCTAGGGAGGATTGTAGTCCTATAAATTCTAGTTGGTGCTAGAATATATTCTGGGAGTTGGTGCTAGAGAAACCTGGGAGTTGGTGCTTCCATCTAGTTGGTGCTAGAGAAATATGAGAGTTGGTTCTCTTTGCAAGTTGTAGCTTGCTATCAGAGATTGTAGCCTCATATTTGAGTTGGTTCTCAAAGACTGTGGTGTAAATGAAAGTTGGAGCTTGATTGACATCCTAAGAAGAAGAGGTTTTATCCCTTTATGGGTTTCCTCATGAAAATCAGTGTCTTTGTGTATTCCGTGTGATTGATCAAATATTGTATATCTATGCATGTTAAGTTATCAACAACACATTAAAAAATAATATAGAAAGATTCAAAAAAGAACATGAAAAGTTTCAATCTTATATAGATAATTGATTCACCCCCCACTCTCAGTTATTTTCCCAACATCCTCTTAGTGCCGCCTCTCTTGGCCAAAAAAAAGAAAAAAGATTGTTTGAGAATGAGAGTAGCTGAAGAAATATGGAGAGCTAGGGGGGTAAGGTAAGGCCAACAACCATGGCTCTTCACTTCCCCTTCCCCAACCTTCTCTCCTATTTTATTTTTAATTATATTTAATTTTCCTCTCACATTCCCATTTTTCTTATCTTATCTAACTTTACATTTTTTGATCATTTACATAGTTTACATAACCATCATAGTTTTTTGAATGGTCTTTCAAGTACGGAGTCTTATCCATTCTTGGTTCAGATCCATTTTACTTTTTTCTTCTTTTCCATCTTTAAGGCTACCAGTTCCTTGAATAAGGCTGCAAGAGTTTTCTCATCCTCAAACTTTTTAATGAAGTATTTTTTGAAATCATTCTAGCAGGATGTAGAGCCAGTCTGTAAGTTAAAATACCATGTGGAGGCCTTATTATCAAAGGTGTAGGGGAAGAGACTACAAACCAAATCTTTGTAACGGATGTCAAGGATAAGAGTGGATAGAAATAAATTATTAACATGGTCTTCCGGTGAACAATCTTTGTTCAGGTCGAACTTTGGGAGAAGTCTTTCTGGACACTTGGGTAGTTCATGCATAGGGTGAGTTAAGTTTAAAGCACCTTGGGACATCCACGGTGGAATTCTATTATGGTTTTCACCCATGTTATCATCAAAATTATATCCTCAATGTTCACCATCAAAGTTGTGCTCAAAATTGGGAGGAGTAGGACCATGAGGTGTGGGAGGTATTTAGTCCAAGGCTATGGGTATTTTTGGTAGAGTAGTTTCGATCAAATCCTATATGCAATCAACAAGGATGTTGGCCTAATTCTCTGGTCGTCTTACACATGTAGCTCTCCTCCTAGGTAGTGCTGAAGCTATTGGTAGTAGGGCAAGTAACTTGGCATATGAGCGTGTGATGCAATGAGTTTCAAAAAAATCCTCGTTAGGGATGGGATACTAAGCTTCGGGCTGGTTTTCAGGGGTTCCAACAACAATTTCGAATGTAGGATTTGAATCTTCAAAGGTAATTTCCTATTCGAAAGAGATATGCAACAAGTTTTTTGGAAAATAGTATTATTTGAGGATTGGTCGTGCGTTTGTTGAAAATTTACACTAGTCATGCAAATAAGACCCACCTTCTAGCACCAACTTTGTCGTGCGACAAAATTTTCCTTCAACAGTAAGGGGCACTCCCTGATGCATGGTCCCAATTATACTATGCACTATTTGGTTTAGGAGACCCATCCAAATCCCCACTTGGCTGCAATTAATGGGTTTGAGGGGTGATTAGATGGTTATGAATGCGGCGGGAATGCAAATGAAAACTAACTAAGAGCAAAGATAAAATATGATCTACCCTATTCTAACTAGGAGCAACTATGGTAACCAATGAGAAGCTACAAATGAAACTAACTCTTGCAAATGACTTCTCCTAGGTAGCTTTTAAGAAGCAACAAGGTTAGACAACACATGCATACAAATAACATAACCAGATTAGTCTAAGTCATGAATTTACATACATAAAAAACTCATCATGTCAAGACAAAATATAAGAAAGAATAAGCAAATATGCAATAACGATTTCAATTTGCATAAGAACAATCTATAAGCAAAAGACCATTCTTACAACACATGTAAACAACATACAGTTTGTTGGAATTAGTTTACAAGAATCAACCATATACAAGAGTTCTTCTCTATCAGAAAATGGCTCTGAGAGATTCTCAATATTATTTCTCAAAATAGTTTGCGAATGTACAATTCTTGAAGAGCCCTTTCAAAATGGGCCTCTTCCTTTATTTATAGTGGTTTAAGTAACTGCCAAAAGTTTCTTCTTGAATTCTGCAAGAAGTGGTTACAAGTCTATTGAGATTCCCTTTCTCAATTGTTTTTGACAAGTATTAGAATAGGACGAAGTCTATGGTGGTTGGAAAAAAGACAAAATAGATGGCATTTGTGAGCAAATTCGAATTTTATATCAATCATCAGCTCATTGGAGTAGTGTGAATATATTTTCTCATTCTTCCATATTTAATCTCTCTTCCTTTCTTGATAATCTTTGTTTGTACTTGCTTTAGCTAGATCTCCTGTGCAGGTTTCCATGAAACACTAACATGGTATCAGGGCTATGCTGCTTGGAGCAAGCCAAATAAGCCAAAGAATAAGGAAAATCAGAGTTTCGATGAGCTAAATCCGTGGTTGTACCTTTCAACAGTTATTCCTCCCAAAATATAACGTTTTTGAGGAAATGGCCCAATAGGATAGTAAATCGACCCATTTTGGAAGCGGGTTTTCAACCGTTTGGTGAGGTTCTTCACCATTTGCTCAGAACATAATCCACAAGATAGCCTCCTGAAAATGATACGGATCCGTGGCCATACCTTTCTACAGTGATTGCTCCCAAAAATATTAAGTTTTTGAGGAAACGACCCATGTGAGAAGTAAATAGACCCATTTTGCAAGTGGGGTTTCAACCGTTTGGCGAAATTCCTCACCGTTTGATAATAAAATAAGTCAGAAGATCATCTCTTGAAACTGATACAAATTTTCACTTAAAGTGCCCTTTCTGCCGTGATTTCTTAATTTTCCACTTGCAGACTGAGAGTAAATTTTTAGGGGTTCTTAGAAACAGTGGGAGACATGGATAGGAAAACTATTATACAGTCAAACTTGGTGGTAATCCTCACACCATACAATTATTTTGATTGGAAGCCCAAGGCAGAATTCCAACTTAGAAGGAAAGGACTGTATAATTTGACGATGGTGATAGAAACAAAACCTACATTAGGGATTGAGAAGATAAGATGGGAGAACCGTAAGGATGAGGCCACAAGACTACTTCTTGATTTAATCTCCACTGATCTATGGTTTCATGTTGCCGCATGGAAGACTCCAAACGAGATCTGAACCACCTATTGAGCACTCAACACACCCTAAAACGCCTATGTCCAATTTTACTTTTTGGGTACCACCTTATTTTGCAATGTCTAATTCGACCTCAGTATTAAGAATGCTTCCTTTTCTTATTATTTTGTTTTCCATTTAAGACTTTCAAAGTTTGCTCGAACATGCAAAAACCATTAACTTAAAAGACTAATATCGAAATTAGAGAATTGACAGTCAAAACTTTCCCCATCGCACTTAAGGAATTCAACATCGGGAAGGATTAAGCGTGAAAGAAAACCCTAGAGAGAACCAAAGTTGTCGAGTCCCGATATTCGTCGGTTTCGGTAGATGTGAGATTTATTTTGTGACAAGCATCACCGAGAATATCATCGATGACCGATCCCTTCGACATCAGTGAACGACTAAAAGAGTAAGCGCTCATGAAGAATGAAATGATATCACTGATCGCTGACTTCCAAAACGTTGTCAACATTGGGGATTTTCAAGTATGATAACCCACAAAGGAACTATGCGATGGAACTATCTTTGAGATATGATCCCTGATAACTTCTGACATCGGTGAGTTTTAGAAGTATAGCCCATGGAGGACATGATAAGTCAACCCCCGATCGTCGGCCCCGATACCTTTTGGCCTCAACAATCCCAGGTTTATTTTAATGCATGTCTTCTGTTGAAAGACACGACTCAAGCTCAGATATACGGTCAAACCACCTATCCTCTATTGCCATCTGTCGTTGCCCGAGCGATCAGACATACGATCTAGTTTTCCCTGGAGTCGTTACTAGCTCCTGAAACCCATGTCGCATCCCAAACTAGTTTTACCACATCATCATCGTATGACGAAATTCATCGGCATCAGAAGTTTTATGAGGAGAATACCGATGAAAACATGTATAAGGATATCACCGATTCCCGATCTTCCCACTAAGAAAACGACGCGATGGGACATTTTAGCTCTAAGATACGCTAGATACAACGCATTTAAAGGGTCAATTAATTTCAAAATCTCGCATTAGTTACTAATTTGTGCGTGAATCAAAAGGACCGTTTGAACATGCCAATACAATGCATCTCCCTCCATGCCTCCGCCATCAACCCATGTAGAATTTATTTGCAGAGATTCGACAGTAAATTGTTTTGAATTTCACCCATTACTTGTATTAATTGGTTGATACGTCTGCTAGGATCTCTCCCGTTATATTCTTTTGAGTCATTGTAAACAAGGTTATTCTATGCGTGAAGGAGTTTGAAACATCCAGAGGAGTGAGACGAGCAATCTGGGGATAACTTCCAAGGCCCAGTGAGTATTAAACAACAATTTAGCAAGCGTTACAGGTATGTACCGGTCTATGGATGTTTTATGATTCATTTCATACGTTTTTGTCCAATGTTACTCTGTACACTTGCCTAAAGGATCATTTTCGGTTGGAGGAATGATGCCTTCGAAGAAAACCACCACCAGGAAATCTCCAAGAGCACCAAAGCTACAAGAACCAGAGGTGGGAGAAGGTTCCTCCCCAGTGGTTGCAAGACAATTGGAATTTGCTCCAAATCCGATGCCCGTCATAAAAAAAACCACCAAGAAGGCTTTCGTTCAACCCCCGACCTTTGGAGACACAAAGGCGAACATTGGGACCAAGACAGTGTTCCCGCGCTGGGAATAAATTTTCAAGAAAATCAAGTGGGAGGAATTCCCCGAATATACCTCGCACAACGATCTTGATACGAGAAGACTCGACGATGAAGTCCTCCCAAATGTCCGAAAGGTGTATCTTCACATGGTGGCAAGCAGTACTCCGATATTCCCCTGCATTGAACTCCTGAAATGGATTATCGATCACACTGACATGCAAATATATTCGATTAATGACGACAACGACGAGTTTTTCGGTGTTTTCTGTCGAGCGGAAGTGGAGAATTATTACAAGCTCAGAGAACCGGAAGAACAATTAAATACCAATTTTGTTGTAAGCTTCTATGAGAAAAATGACACCAACAAGGAGATGGTGTTGTGGTGGAGAGAGGATACAAATTTCACCAATCGGACCTCTGAATGGTACCTGATTGCTAACCTTAGGGAGACATACATCTATCTAATAGCCCTCCTTTGTCGATTGCATGGGGAGAAATATTTCTCTAGGTTTTCAGAGGCTTGGATGCCTCTAGATTATACGATAGCCATTTCCAGAATAGGTTTTAACTAGGGTGCCATCATCTCCAAACAACTGAGCACCTGCATACGATAGGCTCAAATGCCGAAAGATGAAGAAAGCCCATCCTTCTATATGGATTCTGTTAAGCCCTAATATTGGATCATTACCCCTTAATTGGGGCATATTAGATTAGTAATGCTATTTTATTTATGTCGGATTTAGACCATTAGTTGTAATTTATATTAGTAATGTTATTTTAATTATGTCGGCTTTAGGCCATTATTTGTAATTATACCTCCTAGTCTCCTATATATACCAAGGAGACATTTTCATTTTGAATCATCTGGGACTTGAACATTTAAGTGGGGTAAAAGGAGGTTGCCCCCTCGAAGAGGCTTATTATCTGAAATTATCTCTATTTCAAGGCATTGAGTAATTTTCCTGAGGTTTTTCCATGCTATATTGATGTTTGGTTCTTAACATATGGTATCCGAGCTCAAGGTCTTGGGGTTTCGCTGCTACATCTGAGACATTGTGGAATTTTCGAAATAACTTTTTTTCTACAATGTTTCAGAAGGAACCTCTTGGAGGGTATTTATTAGATGGATCAAGGTACGTTGGGTTCAAAATTCAGCTCCTGAGGCCTTATACTTTCGGAGATACAGCCTGTACAAGATAGGGTTCTGGAATCATCCTGAAATGAGTCATTGAGGCATTTTCTCCATAAATTTTTTTTTGTAACGTTTCAGACCCTCCCCTCTGGAGGACATTTACATAAATTAGTAGTGTATCTATGATAAAAATTTTAGCTTCTGGGTCATCTTAAATTTGTATTTACACCCTGTGTAAGATAGGGTATCTGACTAGCCCTATTGACTAGTTTCAAGAAGGTGTTTTAGGTAAAACAATAATAACTTCTTCCTAGAGTATACAAATTGAGTGGGACTGGTTGCATTGGATTTTGGACAGTCTGCAGTATTTTGGGTACGAGTTTCAGAATTTTATATCAATTATTTTGTGCGGGGCACACTATACAAGTGAGATCTCCTGGAAAGGCCAAAAATCAGCAAGTTGTGGGGAAGTTACTGTAAATTCCACTTGGAACATCCAATTTTGATCAGACCTGTGGCATTGCAGAGAAGAAATATCAGAGAATTACATAAGAGAAAGTTTCATACCCAGAAGGGCCAAAAATTGGGAGATACAATAGAAGAAATATTGTCTAGCAGAAACACCTCAAAATCAAGGTTCAAAAGTAATACTTGGCCAACATGCCACCCAAAAAGGGAACTTCTACACCAAATAAGCCTCCAGAAAATCCTACTTGGACTCTTGATGAAGGTGAAGAAATGCGTAGGGACATAAATGAA
>ML807079.1:171687-215228 GCA_009831015.1 Picea engelmannii
AAGCCCTAATATTGGCTCATTACCCCTTAATTGGGGCATATTAGATTAGTAATGCTATTTTATTTATGTCGGCTTTAGACCATTAGTTGTAATTTAGATTAGTAATGTTATTTTAATTATGTCGGCTTTAGGCCATTATTTGTGATTATACCTCCTAGTCTCCTATATATACCAAGGAGACATTTTCATTTTGAATCATCTGGGACTTGAACATTTAAGTGGGGTAAAAGGAGGTTGCCCCCTCGAAGAGGCTTATTATCTGAAATTATCTCTGTTTCAAGGCATTGAGTACTTTTCCTGAGGTTTTTCCATGCTATATTGATGTTTGGTTCTTAACAGATTCTTATCTATTGGACGTCATTTGTGCCAGAAATGTCTTTTTCGGAATGAACTTGAGCTGTCACACATCAAAGCTCCCGGTCCATGTGTATTTCAACATCTTGTGGGAGAACAGGTACAATAAATCCTATTCTCTCATCCACGATCAGTTTATTGCACGTATTTATTTCTTGTTGTTCAAGAAAGAGTACTCGAGGCTGTCGGATGCAGCCAAAAAGGTTGTATCGAAAGTTGGCCATTGGTATATGGATGAGCGCGATACTTACATTAGGGTTTTCGACGCCACTAGAGCACCCCATCTGTTACCTGTATATGTCCTCGATCGACTAGTAGTAGGGGAAATATGTTATCAGACCATCTTGCAAGGTTATAATGCTACTTTGGTAAAGGATAATAAGCGAGCCTTCATAACCTATGGGTCTCATATTGGTTTCTACATGGTAAAAGACACCACGCATGCCAAGCAAGAAGGGTTAAGCCAATTAGAGTTCTAATTCTAGACTATCCATTTTCACAAGAATGACCCCAAGGGTTTGCTCCTGAAGCATGCGTCACAGGTATCATTCTGCTGGCCATATGCCCATGAAAGGTTTGAGGATGAGATCTTCACCCAAAATGCTCAAAGATGAGATGAGGTGGTGGCAAGGATGGCTGACCCTAAAGAAACTAGGTTTAAGGCCATGAGTTGGGATGAGAAACCAACAATCTTGGAACAATTGAATCAAGAAATCCTTAGGGCCAACGAAGAAAGGATAACGCTCGAATCAATCGAAGTGGTGGAAGCTCCTCAAGAAGCCATCAAAACAACAAATATTCTCCAGGTAACCTCGGTACAAGATAGGAATTTCTCCGAGGTTCAAGCTATGCAGGGGATGGGGGAACTCATGTATCAACAAGCCCAACAGATAATGAAGCAGATGCGGGATAACCTGGACCTCGTCAGATTGCCAAGGATTTCGATCGATAGCCCAAAAGAAAGCTTGGTGGGGCCAAGCGGCCTTGATTTCATGAACCTTGATAACATCAATGGGTAAGATGACCTTGAATCCACAATTACACCGAATGGATCACTGGTAAGTGTGATGACTCAACCAGAGACAAGATGAGTATCAATAGAAACAAGCGCTCCTAATCCTTTGAGCAAGTTTATAAATATATATAGTGATGATGAAAGTCCAGAGGCATCTCGCGGTACCCCTGTGCATGTCCAAGAAGAAAAGGGACATAAGAAGACTTCTTCTCCTACTCCAGAGGTCCAAACCTAGGAGATACCGTGAAAGGAAATAGAAACAAAAAATGTTCCCGACACAAAGAGGCTCGATGCGCTGGAAACCCGAGTAGACAATTCGAAGGACAAGTCAGAACCGGATGAGCCAAAGGAAGGATCCCCGCAAAAGGAAATCAACGTTTGAATGGCCGATGAACAAGTAAGTATCAAGTCTTTTCCCGACGCCTCTATTCCGCTCGATACTCAGATCCCCGATAAGCAATGAAGGATATTGGACTCCCTGAGTTCGACAACCCCGACAACTTCGTCGACTTGTGCGAAATAGTTGAATCACATACCAAGCAAGATTTATTATGGGCCGAAGAGGTAGCAAAGGTGACTGACATGACGCTAGGACAAGTGTAAATATTTATGGAACATCCAATTAGAGCTCGGACTGTGCTAAAGCAGTTAAACACGGGTCTACTAAAGTACCAAGCGCATGCAGTGGAGCAACACAGATTTCCATGGGCCCAAACTTGTGATGAGTTGTTTATCAGTTGGTCGAAGTATGAGAAAAGTCACCCTTTCGAAGGGATATCTTGAGTTGACTGTTAAAGAAACTGTTAGAAGAGGATGCCACGTGGCGAATTTTGTTTTGTTTAAACTACACTTAGCCGTTATTTTCAGTTAAATTTTATGTTATAAATAAGAACATCAACCAATTAGTTAAAGGTCGATGGTTGTTGCAAGAACTCTTTCTTTCTGGTTGTTAAGAATTATTTTGAAGCTATCATTAATAGAGAAGTCCTTCTGGACCAGATACAAAGTTATTTTCATCAAATGCATGTGATTGGACATGGAGAAGAACTATTTCCTATCTCATTTCATGAATGATACTGTAATGAGTAAGAGCTATTTAATCTATTGTCAAGTTATCTGGTGCAATATTTTGTTGTTCTTTACTTTAGTGATGAATATGAATTGTGGTGTTATTATGTGATGGATGATTAAGTAGGTGAATTATTTTGTTTTCCATTGTCTTATCACATATGTGTTTTCTTTATGGTAATTATTTTCTCAGATAATAATTGGATGCCCACATGGTTAATGTATTAGTACTAGGCCTGTGGTATAAAATTTCCGTCTGCATGCTTGAGCAACGGGTTATCCCAAGTTCAACCTCTTCCCTAGTAGTTAGAACTTAGTCTTGTTTTGTTTCCAAGTTGGTTTATACCAGCTTACATCTCATATCGGTCCCACCCAAGAGAAAATAAAAAAGGAGATAGTCTGAACTGAAGGAAGAGCCTTCACAAGAAAACATAAAGCCCACCGATAAATTGGCCGGATCGCAAGATCTGGAGAAACATTCCACTATTAAACATTGCAGAGTCTAATTGGGCCTCGGTGGTGGGTTTGGTTCCTACTGTTGAATCAAGGGATCTAGGACCAATCAACATAATTGGCGCTAGAAGAAGGGCCTGCGAATGAATGGATGGATATATATTTTACATAGTATTTCAAACAACCTATAGATTCAAAACAACCCACATGCATGGATAGTCATTCCAAAGACAACCCACACACACTAAGTACTCCTGAAATGAGTAACTCACCCCAGCCCGAGGAACAATTTTTCACCTTGAAATACCTTACGCTCTTCCTCAAAATTAAGTAAATCAATTAAGAAGAATTGGCACTAGAAGGAGGTCCTGAGAATGAATGGATGGATATATAGTTTACATAGTATTTCAAACAGCCTATAGATTCAAAACAACCCACATGCATGGCTAGTCATTCCCAAGACAATCCACACACGCTGAGTACTCCTGAAACGAGTAACTCACCCCATCCCGAGGAAGAATATTCTCACCCTGAAATACCTTATGCTCTTCCTCACGAGGAAGTAAATCAATTCAGAAGAATCACAAGAGCATACGCCCGACAGATCGATGCATTGTCCTTAGCTCCAATACTCCCTTGAAGAAAACAACAAAGCAGACCAATGGTTAGTACTCCCGATGAGGTTTTCATGTACTTGGTAGAAGACTTAATAGATTTCACAATCACTGAAATCCAATATCCTCTTGATCTGATACCCGAAACGCTAACCGACGACGTCTCTGAACCAAACAATTTTTCGAAAGAGGAGGAGTTTAACTCAAAGTCTGAAGATATGGAAGGAAACAATGACCATAATGAAAAAAGGGGGAACCCACCTCTGAACAATCAACCCTGGTTGGCCAGAGATGCTTTGGCCCTCCTGGGACCAGTTCATAACCTTCCCCGACATCCAGAGAAGTTACATCCTAAGTTCGATCCCGAAACCTCAGGATTTCCTAAAGATCATATCAAGAAATTTATACTAGCGATTAGGCTTATGAATGTCCAACATGAAGACCTATTTTGTAGGCTGTTCCCCTACACTTTTGAGAACTCAGCCTCCACATGGTATTTTAACTTACCTGTAGGATACATAACTAGCTGGATAAAGTTAAAAAAATATTTTCTAGATAAATTTGTAGAAGAGACTAGTACGGGAGATCTGATGGATGAGTTGTTCACTGCCACCATGAGTTCGAAATATAAGGTTAAAGATTTAAATAAAAGATTCACGACCATATTAAACAAATTCCATCCCGAATCCAAACCAACTCGGGAGTTGCAAATCGAAGTATACGCTAATGCGCTCCCAACTTCTATTTCCATGTTTGTGAGGAGGGATGCCAAACGAACCTTAGCTGAGAATTTTGAAGAAGCTAAAATGATAGAATTCCAGATGAAAGGGTGTAAAGAAGGCCATGTCTCTTTAGTTAAGAAAGAATTTCAACCTCCTCCCAGGAGAGGAATCCTTCTGATTAGACCACTAGGGAAACAAGAAGAACAAACTCCAGACAAGGGTAATGGAGACATAGAATATCTACAATGCATGGTTAAGAAATTATCAAATGAGATCATAGACATGAAGATAAACACAAGGGAAAGAAACCAAGGCCAAAGTCCCTATAAGCCTTTCTTTAAAAGGAACCCGCCGTTCAAATCCAATTAACCTCCCCCAACTAACTTGAATATCTATCTAGGGAATTTTGTATCTGATTCCTTCTGTACTTATCACCAAGAAAACCACTCTGAAAGAGACTGCCCTCAATGGGTGCATGCTATGAATTTGATGGCCAACCGGTTTTTAGAAGAGGTTTCCCTAATCGAACAACCAAGCAGTTCGGTTATGGATGTTGCTGACAAGGAAGATATTGACCCACTAGAAGATACAATCATGATGATATGGGATCCTGATCTAATTATGCCTTCTGACGACCTATTTCAGGTTCAAGAACCACCCACAGAGATATCAATTGTGCAAACTAGAAGTAAATGTCCTACTATCTCAAAGGATCCTACTACCACTCAAACGTCAGGGGAAAGGTCAACTCTTGATCACTCGAAAGCACCTTTTTCTCCCCATAAGAACCCTATTAGCATCCATACGCAAGAATCACCCAAACTGGAGTACAACGTAGTTGAAGATATGAAGAAGTTGAAGGCTAATATATCAATTATGGACATATGCAGAATCCCTCAGAAAAAATATTTCCTGCTACAAGCGTTGAAATCAACAGAAAACCCTATGACAAGCAACGAGCAACAAAGAAATCTAACTTCCATAGATCTAGTAAATAAACCAACTGTGAATACTTGCTCAGAAGATAAGAAGGGGAAACCTTTTGTCCCACCGTTTCTCTTAACATTTGAAGTCTTCAACATGAACCTCCACAAATTTTTGGTAGATTCGGGAGCGTATTCCAACATTATGCCCTTGTCTATTTGCAAAAAATTAAATTTTGTTCATCTCAAGAGCGATAAACATGTGATACAACTAGACAGAACCCAGGTCAAAGTCATGGGGGAACTTAGATATGTAATGATCAAGATAGCGACACATCCTAAGTTTGTACAAGTGATTGACATCGTTGTAGTAGACATCCCAGAGGCCTATGGGTTATTACTAAGTCAATATTGGTCTGAGAAGTTAAATGGGTCGCTACAGAAGACACCCTCTTATGTCAAGACCCCGCGCTAGAGATTACAGAACAAAATATAGGGGAGCAAGAAAGTAATAAGAAAGAGGAAAAGGGCGATTGTCATTCACAAATTTGGACCATATACTTTGATGGATATAAATCACAGGAAGGATCAGGTGCAAGGAACATCCTCATTGATCCAAAAGGTAAATGTCATTTCCTGTCTTGTAGACTAGAATTCAAATGCACCTATAACATTGACGAGTATGAAGATCTAGTACAAGGGTTAAAGAAAGCCATAGACTTCAACATCAAAGAATTGAAAGTTTTCAGAGACTCAGAGATTATCGTTAGATAAGTAAGAAATACTATACATTGCAATTTCCCGCACCTAAAAAATTATCATCATGAAGTACATAGGTTAATAGAGAATTTCAAATATTTCAATATCATCGCGATCCCTAGAGCAAAGAATATCCTTTCTGATTCCCTGGCCACAACTGCTTCAAGGTTATTACCTATAGAATATTATGAAGCCTCCCGATTCACTGTGGAACTACTATACAAACCATCGGTGCCTAACAACATTACTAATTGGAAACTCTTTGAAGGAGATGAACAAATCATAAAATTCCTGACTAACCAAGACAATTTCAAATATTTGGCCATCGACGATGAAGTATTCCAGGAGCAATCAACATAAACTGATCCTCGGATAGGTCAACCTATTGATAGATCGAAATCTCACACCATCTCGAAAGGAATAACTAATTTGGAAAATCTGTTTGACCTGAAAGAATGATTTACGGGGGGCCTAAATGCAATGATCGGTAGTTTCTGTCCCCTGCATGAAACTATAAATCTCGGAACCCTGGAAAAACCAAAGAATGTGAATCTCGGAAAGACTATATCTAAAGAGAAAATAAATTCTTATCTCAAACTGTTCAGACAATATCAAGATGTCTTCGCATGGTCCTACCGAGATTTGAAAAGTTATGACACCCGTATCATTCAACACACTATACCGTTAAAACCTGAGGTGAAACCTTTACAACAGAAGCTCTGAAAATATCATCCATCCCTGGAACCTCTCATGTATCAGGAATTAAAGAAACTTTTAGATGCCAAGATCATCTTCCAAGTTAGGCATTCTATGTGGGTAGCGAATCTGGTTCCTGTGAGAAAAAAGTTTGTAGAAATTTGCTTATGCGTAGACTTTATGAACCTCAATAGAGCTTCAGAGAAGGAAAATTACCCAACCCCACCAATGGAGAAACTCCTGCAGACCGTGTCTGGCTTGAATATCTTCTCTCTACTGGATGGTTTCTCAGGTTACAACTAAGTCCTGGTTTCAAAGGAATATCGTTTGAAAAGTACCTTCCGAACCAAGTGGGGAACCTTCACTTATAAACACATGCCTTTTGGTTTAATCAACGCAGGGGTGACCTTCCAAAGGGCCATGGATGTAGCATTTTGGGGACCAATCAACAAGTGTGTGTTGTGTATCTAGATGACGTAACTGTGTATTCAAAGAACAAAGAAGAGCACATCAAACACTTAACTTAGATTTTCAAAAGGTGTAGGAGATACGATGTATCCTTAAATCCCAAGAAAACTATTTTCGGCATCGAGGAAGTTAAGCTGCTAGGCCAAATTATATCTCAAGCAGACATTCACATAGACCTAGAAAGGATTAAGGCCATAGCTCAACTCTCGTTGCCTCACAAAAAGAAATCTATGGAGTATTTTTTCAGGCAAATCAATTTTGTGAGGAAATCCACTCCCAATTTCGTGGAAACTATCAAATCCTTACAAAATATGATTCACAAAGATGCTGAATTTAAGTGGGATGATGAACAAAAGGATGCTTTCAACAATATTAAAACTGCTATATCCTAGCCCCCCGTGTTATGAAGTCCCGATTTCAATAGCGATTTCTTCCTCTATACTTTCGCCTCCGACCAGTCGTTAGCTGCAGTATTGACGTAGAAGGATGATGACAACAATGAGGGTCTAGTGTCGTTCATGAGCACTAATCTCTAGGGAGATGAAATTAATTATCCTATTGTTGATAAACGAGCCTATGCGGTATATAAGGCAGTAAATCACTTTAGGTCTTACATCCTCAAGAACCACACTAAAGTGATTGTGCCTCAACCTGCGGTCTGATCCTTGTTTACTCAGCAAGAGATGGAGCAAAGAAGAAGGAACTGGATGCCAGTGGTCCAAGAATTTGATATAGATTTAAAACCTGCCAAACTAGTTAAAGGGCAAGGGTTGTGCAGACTCGCAGCTGAAGCCCAGGACCAAGTAAATGAAGATTCCGAATGGGAGAATGAAATGACATTATGGTGTGGTGAAGCTTCATACATTTCCCCAGGGACATAGTCTTGGTATGAGAATTTAACTTATCTCCTACACCATGGGACTTGTCTAGAAAATCTCAACCCTAGGGAAAGGAGAGCTCTCAGGTTAAAGTCTGCACAATATCACCTCATAAATTCGGTACTCTTTCTGATTAATTATGATGGGGTAATTTTAAGATGTCTCAAATGAGAAGAAGCATACAAAGTTTTGAATGAGATCCATGATGGCCCTGCAGATGGACATTTCACAGGAAACACCATTGCTCATAAGATACTGAGAGCTAGCTATTATTGGCCCACCTTGTTTAAAGACACTCACACCTACGCTAGGAACTGTAAAACTTGTTAAATAAATGTTGGGAGGGAGAAGAGAGAAACAGTCCCACTCCAACCAGTGACTGTCTCTAGGCCTTTTGAGCAATGGGGGTTGGATATCATAGGAGAAATTACACCCAGTTATTCAAAACAACACAAGTATATACTTACTGCCACCAATTATTTCACGAAGTGGACAGAGGCCATCCCTCTGACTCATGTAAACAAGAAGGTGGTGATCCAATTCATAGAACAACAACTGATCACAAGGTTTGGTGTCCCTTCTGTTCTATTTTTTGATAATGTAGCTTATTTTTCTTCCACTCTATTGATAAAGTTTTCTTTAGACAAAGGAATCATAATTAGGTACTCTGCAAATTATTATCCACAGGGAAACGAGGTGGCAAAATCGACCAATAAGAACCTAGTGAGAATATTAAAAAAGACGGTTGTAGATAACCAAAGGAATTGGCATAATATACTCCATAACACTCTATGGGCCGATAGGGTCACACCCAAGGAAGATATAGGAAACTCCCCGTACTTTCTGGTTTACAGGAAGGAAGCCATTCTCCCAAATGGGCTTTATCTTCTATCTCTTCAACTAGCCCAAGATTCTAGCGGGGAACCCTCATCGATCATACAACAAAGAATTGATACTCTACTTATGCTAGAAGAAGAGAGAGAAAAGGCTAATTCAAAATTTCTAGCTCACCAAAATACAATGAAAACATGGTTTGATAAGCATAAGGCTAAAGAGAAATTTTTTGAAGTAGGAGACTTAGTCCTAAAATGGGACTAGGCAAATGAGCCAAAAGGGAAGCATTCTAAGTTTCAGAATCTGTGGCTTGGACCTCTCTAGGTGGCTGAGAATATTGGGGCAGGCACTTATCGGTTACAAAATCCGAGGGGGGAACTTGATGCCCTCCTAGTAAATGGCCAAGCCCTCAAATAATATTTCCAATATTAATTAAATAAATAAATAAAAATTGTTTTTGTTTTGTATGAGTGTTTTCATGACTGCGAAATGCATTTTTTGTTGTTTTCTTTTGGTTTATGGATTTCTACACTTTTGAAAGTTGTGTTTAGCCAGAAAATGTATGACCTCAAATCATGTGACATGGCGAACTCTGTTCCGAACTCATCGCTCACATACAACACAAGAAGCACCAAAGAACTTGCGGTTTCTTTGAGGGGTCCTCTATATAACCTGTGAAAATGAACAACTTTGGGGAAATGTCAGAAGTGTCTTCTTAGTGTCCTGGTAAGACCTTAAGGAAAATAAGGAAATATGGAAAGGACTACATGAACCCTGAACACAAAGCTAGCAAAGGATTCACCTTGACCATCTCGCTTTGGGAAATAAACATACATCATCCTCTCCCACTCACTCAGGGCATCATGCTGGAATAAAGTTGATATTATCAAAAGAGTGAATAGTAGGAGAGGGTATGAATATATCTCCACTGGGGCTATGGATGTTCGCTGGCAGCGGAGCAAGGTTTGTGATGTCGGGGTGACTCCGCCGGGGCTGTGGACGCTTGCTGGCAGTGGAGCAACACCATAGAAATTGAGTAAAGGTAACTAAAGGCTTCATGCGAGTGAATACTTTACTAGAATTTTGTAAAAGGGGTCATGAGTCAGGGTTACATGAAATGAAGGAGGAATAAAGGTTAAAAACCCCACAGGCAGACCTGAAAGCATTAACCGAAGAATTTCAAATGTAAGGATAAAAGAGGCTCTGATTTAATACCAGTAAGGTTCTCCACTAGATTTCGTTTCAGCCGAGCATGAAGGAAGAATAGAGATTCTGCTTTCACCTAGTGAATCGCCATTTGTTGAGCACTCAACACACCCTAAAAAGCCTATGTCCAATTTTATTTTTTGGGTACCACCTGATTTTACACTGTCTAATTCGACCTCAGTATGAAGAATGCTGCCTTTTCTTATTATTTTGTTTTCCATTTAAGTCTTTCAAAGTTTTCCCGAACATGTGAATACCATTAACTTAAAAGAATAATATCTAAATAAGAGAATTGACAGTCAAAACTTTCCCCAGCGCGCTTAAGGAATTCGACATTAGGAAGGATTAAGTGTGAAAGAAAATGATAGAGAGAACCAAAGTTTCTAAGTCCCGATCTTCGTCAGCGTCGACAGACGCGAGATTTTTTTCGTGACAAGCATCATCGAGAATATTGCCTATGACCGATCCCTTCGACATCGGTGAACGACTAAAAGAGTAAGCACTCATGAAGAATGAAATGATATCACCGATCACCGACTTCCGAAACATTGTCGACATCGGGGATTTTCGAGTATGATAACCCACAAAGGAACTACGAGATGGAACTATCTCTGAGAGCCGATCCCCGATAACTTCCGGCATCGACGAGTTTTAGAAGGATAGCCCATGGAGGACGTGATAAGTCAACCCCCAATCACCGACCCCTATACCTTTCAGCCTCGATAATCCCAGGTTTATTTTAATGCACGTCTTTTGTTGAAAGACATGAATCCGTTTGAGATATATATTCAAACCACCTGTCCTCTATTTCCATTTGTCGTTTCCCGAGTGATCAAACATACGATCTAGTTTTCCCTGGAGTCGTTACTAGCTCTTGAAACCCATGTCACACCCCGAACCGGTTTTACCACGCCAACATCGTACGATGACACTCGTCAGCGTCATAAGTTTTCTCAGGAGGATACCGAAGGAAACATGCATAAGGATATCGCCGATTCCTAATCTGCCCACTATAAAATGACGCGATGGGATGATTTATCTCTAAGATATGCTATATACGACGCATTTAAAGGGTCAATTAATTTCAAAATATCCCATTAGTTTCTAATTCATGCGCGAATCAAAATGACCGTTTGAACATGTCGATATAATACATCTCCTTCCGTGCCTCCGCCGTCAACCCACGTAGAATTTATTTGCAGAGATTCGGTGGTAGATTGTTTTGAATTTCACCCATTACTCATATTAACTGGTTGATATGACTGGTAGGATCTCTCCCATTATATTCTTTTGAGTCATTGTAAACAAGGTTATTCTGTGAGCGAAGGAGTTCGGAACATCCAGAGGAGTGAGACGAGTAGTTCGGGGATAGCTTCCAAAGTCCATTGAGTATTAAGCAACAGTTTAGCAAGTGTTATAGGTATGTACCGGTCTATGGATGTTTTATCCTTCATTTCATACGTTTTTATCCAATGTTACTCTGTACACTTTCCTAAAGGATCGTTTTCAGTTGCAGGAACGATGCCTCCAAAGAAACCCACCACCAGGAAATCTCCAAGAGCACCAAAGCTACAAGACCCAGAGGTGGGAGAAGGTTCCTCCCCATCGATTGCAATACAATTGGAATTTGCTCCAAAGCTGGTGCCCGTCATCAAAATAACCACCAAGAAGGATTTCATTCAATCTCCAGCCTTTGGAGACACAGAGGTGGACATTGGGACCAAGACAATATTCTCGTGCTGGGAAGAAATTTTCAAGAAAATCAAGCATGAGGAATTCCCCAAATATACCCGCACAATGATCCTGATATGAGAAGACTCAACGATGAAGTCCTCCCGAATGTCCGAAAGGCGTATCTGCACATGGTGGCGAGTAGGACTCCGGTATTCTCATGCATCAAACTCCTAAAATGGATTATCGATCACACTGACACACAAATATGTTTGATTAATGACGAGAACAACGAGTGTGTCGGGGTTTTCCTTCCAGTGGAAGTTCATAATTATTACAAGCTCAGAGAACCGAAAGAACGACTAAATACCGATTTTTTTGTAAGCTTCTATGAGAAAAACGACACCAGCAAGGCGATGGCATCATGGTGGAGAGAAGATAAAAATTTCACCAATCAGACCTCCAGTTGGTACCCGACTGCTAACCTGAGGGAGCCGTACATCTATATAATGGCCCTCCACTGTCGATTGCACGGGGAGAAAAACTGCTCCAGGTTTTCAGAGGCTTGGATGCCTCTATCTTATACGGTAGCCATTTCCATAATAGGTTTTAATTGGGGTTCCATCATCGCCAAATAGCTGAGCACTTGCATACAACAGGCTCAAACACCGAAACAGGGAGAACCCATCCTTCTATATGGCTTCTTATCTATTGGACGTCATTTGTGCCAGAAATGTCTTTGCTGGAATGAAATTGAGCTGGCACACATTAGATCTCCTAGTCCATGTGTATTTCGACATCTTGTGGGAGAACAAGTACAAGAAATCCTACTCTCTCATATGCAATCAATTTATCGCATGTATTTGTTTCTTGCTGTTCAAGAAAGAGTGCCCGAGGCTATCGGATGCAACCAAAAAGGTTGTATAGAAAGTTGGCCATTGGTATCTGGATGAGAGCGATACTTACATCAGGGTTTTTGGTGCCACCGAAGCACTCCATCTGTTACTTGTATATGTCCCCGATCGACTAGTAGTAGGGGAAATCTGTTATCAAACCATCCTGCAAGGTTATACTACTAATTTGGTAAAGGATAAGAAGTGGGCCTTCATACCCTATGGGTTTCATATTGGTTTCTACATGGAAAAGGACACCACGTAGGACAAGCAAGAAGGGTTAAGCCAATTGGAATTCCGATTCCAAACTGGTCATTTTTGCAAGCACGACCTCAAGGGTCTGGTCCTAAAGCATGTGTCACAAGTATCATCCTGTTGGCCATATTCCCATGACATGTTTGAGGATGAGATCTTCACCGAAAATGATCAAAGCTGGGATGAGGTGGTGGCAAGGATGGTTGACCCTAAAGCAACCAGGTTTAAGGCCATGATTTGGGATGAGCAAGGAACAGTCTTGGAACAATCGACTCAAGAAATCCTCAGGGACAACGAAGAAAGGATAGCACTCGAATCATTCAAAGCGGTGGAATATCCTCAAGAAGCCATCGAAACAACAGAGATTCCCCAGGTAACCCTGGTACAAGATAGGAATTCTCCGAGGTTCAATATGTGCAGGGGATGGGGGGACTCATTTATCAATAGGCCTAGTAGATAATGAAGTAGATGCAGGATAACCTGGACCTTGTCATATTGCCAAGGCTTCTGACCGATAGCCCAGAAGAAATCTTGATGGGGCCAAGTGACCCTGATTTCATGAACCTTGATAACATCAATGGGTCATATGACCCTAAATCCATAATGCCACCGGCTGGATCATCGATAGGTGTGATGAATCAACCGGAGACAGGCTGGGTATCAGTAGAAAAAAGCATGCTTAATCCTTTGAGTGAGTTTATAAATATATATAGTGATGATGAAAGACCAGAGGCATCTCATGGGACCCTTGTGCGTGTCTAAGAAGAAAAGGGACCTGAGAAGAATTCTTCTCCTAATACCAAGGTCCAAACCCAGGAGATCCCAAGAAAAGAAAATAGAAACCGAAAATTTCCCCGACACAAAGAGGCTCGATGCGTCGGAAACCTGAGCAGACAATCCAAAGGACAAGTTAGAACTGGATGAGCCAAAGGAAGGATCCCCGCAAAAGGAAATCGACGTTTCAATGGCTGATGAACAAGTAAGTATCAAGTATTTTACCGATGCCTCTATTACGCTTGATACTCAGATATCTGACAAGCGACAGGCGTAGGCCAGGCCTTTGGAGCACAACGAGAAAGTTCAAGAACTCGATCTCGAACAAGTATACACCACCGAAAATTTGGGAAACACACTCACATGGGGTGATCAACAGATTCCCGAACCTATGGACAAGGTAGCCGATATTTATGCCATCTCCTACGATCGAAAGAGGAAGGCCATCATCCAGAGAACTACAAAGAAAATGAGGATCACGTTGGATCGCTCCATCCTCATCACCAGAGAGGAAAACTTGATAAACATAGAAAATGCCAGAACATCCGAGCTCCTCGACATGGGGATGGCACTCTCGGATGCCACCCTAGACATAGCCAAATGATATGAAAAGGAGTTGGCCACCGCCCTAAAGGAACTAGAACATTTGTGCCACCTGGATGAATACTATCAGGTTGCCACTCAGACCATGATATACCTGAGAAGTGAGTTCGAAGAAGCTTACAACCAATTCAAAAAAGAGAGGCAACTTTTTACTGAAAATATAGTTGCGCTCCAGGAAGACACTCTCATGAAACTCACAACGTGAAAGGATATGGAGTGGTTTCATGAAAGAGTACAACAAGTCATAGAGAGACTTGAATACATTGATTCAGTTCAACAGGGTCGGGATAAAGAACAACATGACATCCGGGTGCTGGGCAAAAGCAGTCTTGATCGCATGAAGCGATCAACCGGGTATTGGGATAAGATGTATGAGGAACCACACCGATAAATTCAAGAGCAGTGGGCCAAATACGAGAAACATTGGGGGAAAATTAACAAAGAAATGAAGGATATCAGACTCCCTAAGTTCAACAACCTCGACAACTTCGTCAACTTGTGCGACATAGTTGAATCACATACCAAGAAAGATTTATTATGGGCCGAAGAGCTAGTGAAGGTGACTGACATGGCGCCAGGACAAGTGCAAAGATTTATGGAACATCTGATTAGAGATCTGGCTGTGCTAAAGTAATTAAACACTAGTCTACTAAAGTATCGAGCGCATGCGGTGGAGGTCAGAGGAATTTACGCGGCTTTGATGGAGCAACATAGATTTCCATGGGCCCAAACTTGCGATGAGATGTTTATCAATTGGTAGGAGTATGAGAAAAGTCACCCTTTTAAATGGATATCTTGAGTTGACTGTTAAAGAAACTGTTAGAAGAGGATGCCACATGGAGAATTTTGTTTTGTTTAAACTACACTTAGCTGTTATTTTCAGTTAAATTTTATGTTATAAATAAGAACATCGACCAATTAGTTAAAGGTCGATGGTCATTGCAAGAACTCTTTCTTTCTGGTTCTTAAAAATTATTTTGAAGCTACCATTAATAGAGAAGTCCTTCTGGACCAGAGACAAAGTTATTTTCATCAAAAGCATGTGATTGGACGTGGAGAAGAACTATTTCCTATCTCGTTTCATGAATGATGCTGTAATGAGTAAGAGCTATTTAATCTATTGTCAAGTTATCTGGTGCAATATTTTGTTGTTCTTTACTTTAGTGATGAATATGAATCATGGTGTTATTATGTTATTAAGTAGGTGAAGATGAATTGTGGTGTTAATGTATTAGTACTAAACCTGTGGTATAAAATTGTCGTCTGCATGCTTGAGCAACGAGTTATCCCAAGTTCAACCTCTTCCCCAGTAGTTAGAACTTAGTCCTGTTTTGTTGCCAATTTAGTTTATACTAGCTTACATATCATATCGCTCCCACCCAAGATAAAATACAAAAGGAGATAGTCCGAACTGAAGGAAGAGCCTTCACAAGAAAACATAAATCCCATCAATAGATTGGCTGGATCACAAGATCTAGAGAACCATTCCACTATTAAGCGCTGCAGAGTCTAATTGGGCCTCGGTGGAGGGTTTGGTTCCTACTGTTGAATCAAGGGATCTAGGACCCATCAACACCACCCTGGAAGGACTCTTTGGAAATCAGGATGAGATGCGAGGTCGTATGCTTGAGGTAGAGTTGAATTCCTTAGACCCTAAAAGTTTTGATAATATACAAGATTTTTTTACTAAATTTAAATATTTGTTATTGAGATTGGGTGACTGTGGTATTGATAAGTCTACACAATATAAATAACTTATTCTAACAATATTGTCCAAGCTAGGACTAGAATACACTGTATATGTCTCCAATTTCCATTCTAGACGATGTCTTTTTGGAACAAATTGGAAAATGCCTACGTTGGTTCAGTTCATTGAGTCTCTTACACAAGAGCAAAAAAAACTCATACAGATGGGCCTCATGAAATATCCCAAAGCACATTCAATAACCATGTATGATGGAAAAGGGTCATCGAAACAGGACAGGAAGGATGGATATTCCAAACCCTTTAATGATTCTTCAGGTTCCAAAGACTCTTTAGATTCCAAGAAGAAGAAGAAGAAGAAGGGAAAGTAGTGCACTTATTGCAATAAACCTAATCATGAAGAATCCACATGCATGAAGAAACAAATCGATCTTATGGCACAGACACTTCGGAATAACAACCTTGGAAAATTCATTCCAGAGGGAGTCAAGAAGCAGAAGAAGAAGATCCTGCTCCTAAGAAAGGTAATCATCATGCTCTGGTTGCAATTAATTCCTCATCTGATTCATGGATTATATATTCTAGTGCATCTCATCATATGGCAATGAAATATGAAGTTTTCTCTTCTTTGAGTCCATGCTCAAGTCCCCCTATTCTCATGGGGGATGATACTCCAATAGCAGTAGCAGGATAAGGGAGAGTGGAACTCCAATATGGCAGTTTTGAGAATGTTCTACATGTTCCAAATCTTTCTATGAATCTTCTCTCAGTTTATCAGATCACTCAAAAAGGTAAAAAGGTAAAATTTACTTCAGATTCAGTTTCAGTAATTGACATGCATGACAATTCCATTATTGTAATTGGTGAGGTGGATCACAAGTGAAGGTTGTATAAATTCACTAAGTTTTCTGATGATGACTCCTGTATTCTACTTACACATAAGGAGAGTACTTTTCATGCACCTCTAGTGAAACATGCATATACTCTTGTTCTTCCATCAGTTTCATACATTAGAGATGATTCTATACACTCAAATTCTGTACAGGGAAATAAGTAGGTAGTACAACCAGATAAGAAGCCAATGTCGAAGCTTCAATAGATGCCCAAGAAGGCACAAACCACACTTCAGGAAACATCAAACCTTGCAGGGAATCCATTGGATTCAAGGATGAATCGATCTCAACATGAGGAGCCTTCTCATGTACTTTCATCTTCAGAACCCACGATTCCCATGCATTGCTATATGGTTCAATCTACTAATCCACATAAATACAATAGGGTTGTGGGAAATCCATTATGGCAAGCAGCCATGTAGAAGGAGTATGAATCACTCCTGTAGAACCAGACTTGGAATCTGGTTCCACTTCCACCAGAAAGGAATATTTTCAGGTGTAGCTGGGTCCACAGGATCAAGAAATACAAGGCCCGATAGGTTGCAAAAGGACTTCATCAGATCTATAAATATTTCTACATCTTCACGAAGGCTTTCAGTGAGAAGAAGTTTCAGACTTTGTTATATCGTCTTGCAATGAAGAACACATTTGCCTAGAAACTGTCATTTTCTTCTTTTGATACATTATCTTTTGAGGGGGGTTTTGTTCCCACGTGGTTTTCCCTCTTTCCTCGTTTTTATTCAGTGTTCATTAGTTTCATTGTACATGAGTACCTAAAATGTCCTAGTAGCCGAGACTCATTTTTTACTCCATAGTGATGTTCAGGGGGGTGTTGGAGAAATTTCTATTTTCGACACACTAGTTCAGTGGGAGTTAACTGACTAGTTCTATTTTAGACTTTCTAATTTTACCATCACTATTATGCATGTATGCATTCCTAAGGAAAGCTAACTGCTTGATTGATTTTCTTAATTATGGAATGTTTTTCCCTATGTATGAATGTATTCTACTCATTCATTGTATCATATTGATCATGATCTATCTATCAATCATCGACTCATTGGATTAGTGTGAATATATTTTCTCATTCTTCCATATTGAATCTCTCTTCCTTTCTTGATAAGCTTTGTTTGTACTTGCTTTAGCTAGATCTCCTGTGCATGTTTCCATGAAACACTAACACTCCTTCTATTCTCTCCTCCTTTGTCTCTTCATTTGATTGAGATTTTATCTTTCTCAATAAGTTATGGTAGTTCAACTACCTTTTTTGGTTAAGCTTAATTATCTTAATTAATTAGTTGAGACAAATAATATTAATATATATAAATAGGGTCTAATTAAATAATAACTAAATAGGTGGGACCCCTTATGACTCCCATTTTCATATCTTTTAATAATCATCAAGCAAGAAGTATAAAACCCCAATCATTTGATTCAAACATCCTCCTTGTAACTCCCATTCTCATATTTATGATAAAATATTTTAATATTAACAAAATATAACATGATCATATCCAAAAATAACATTATATCCATGCTGTCCAAAAAGCTGTCTAAATATATACTTGCTGTCCAAAACATTGTCAAATTAAAAAGACTGTTCTCAATAGAAAATAACATTAATCATCATTAAAAAACGTATTTACTGTGAGAGGCATTTGGCCTCCTTTCACTGTTGTCCTCTTTTGATCTTTCTATTGCAGCCTTAGGCTGATTGGAACCTTGAGGATGGACTTCACTGATAACGTGAGAACAATCATCTTTGAGATGAATAAGAGAGGAAACAAATTTAGAGGACTCTTTGGATGACTTGGAGGGAGTGGCCACTCCTTTTCCTTTATCTTTCTCAGGCTTGGGAACATCAATTTTTATCCTCTTACTTGCATGATAAGACTGCACGGGTGAGACAACATGATCAACTTGGGAATTTGGATTTTTTGGCGGTGGAGGAGGGGGTAATGGCAAAGACACAATAGTCTAACCATGGTGATGAGAAACAAGATGATGGATAATTTATTTCCAACCATCAATGGTAGGTGGTTCTGGATGCATAGAAATGTGAGGGGGAACACAGATACCAGAAAAGTTTTGATGTGGCTGGAAGGAAGGCCTCTCAGGTTGGGGATGGAGGATCCCATGACCAACTAGGTTGAAGAACCCAAATTGAAAAATCTGATTTAATTGTTGTGGATCAACGCTCAAAATGTATGGAAAACCGTGGCCTTCTATGGCCTCTTTTCCAATTTCCTCTGCCTGTATTAGAAACTCTACCATTACTACCTCTGCTAATGAAACTCATCCTGAGGAAATAGTCCAAACATATTATGGAAAAATCTTAAAAATCCATGCATCAATACTATACCTAAATAAAATCAAAAGGTTGGCTCTATTATTCACCATAGAAGCACATGCAATCCATCTATCAACATCTTAAAACTCAACAATCAATTTCCATTTGAACAGGGAGTGGTAGGGCTATTGGGAAGATGAGGGGCTTATAATGTGCAAAAAATGGTAGCATGGATTGGAAACAACCAACAAATACTGTTCAAGAAAATGCAGAAGTAACAAATATTGTATCCATATCCAACTTTCAAACACCAGTCATTAGCTAGCCTTTTCTCTTTTGTTATTAATCCTTTCTCTTTTCAAAAATAATTTAAATTTCATAATAATAAAATAGGGAATGATTTAAATGTATTTGGGAAGGCGAGGGGCATATAATGAGAGAAAAATGGTATAATGAAAGGGAAAAAAATGATTACTGTTCTATTATATGCAATAGTATCCCCAAAAATGCATCACCATCAACTGCCAAAACTTTTCTCTGTTTCATAATTTAAATCCAATACACAATAGTTTTTATAATACCCAATATAAAACCCTAGGAATTTTCAGGGACTGTCAAAATTTACAACTCCAATTTCCTTTTATTTTATTTTTATTAGTAGAGCTTTTATAAAATACTGTTAACAGAGTCTCTCAACACAATTAAAACCAGACTACATCAAGTGCTCCTATGAGGCTAAGAACATGACATAAGCCATCGACCTTTCACTATACAACGATTGTATCACAAAATTTATTACTTGCTGCGTAAACAGATTGGGTTCAAAACCTATGTGCAACTGGTGCTCATTGTTTATTAAACATAATACCACTTCAAAATCGACAAAACCCAATGGATACATAACAAATGAGACAAGAATTAATGAAACTAACCAATCTCTCCACTGCCAGGATAATCACTTATAACATACATCAAGACCAAAGTTCAAATCTCTTAATTTCCATACATCAATAAAAGAACCGAGGTTTGGTAAAACGCAAAGGAAAAACCTTCACAAGGGGTTTGTAAAAACATTTAGCCATCTCTTATCACAACATACTTCCCACATACCTCTCCACAGACCTCTCATGGTGGCCATAAGGAAACTACACCCATACATTCACAAACAATTGACATGTAATTTGAAGGAGTTGCAAATCTTCCAAAGACTGGGTAATGGCGTTAATAAAACAACTGTTCTTTTGTTTCACAGAGAAAAAGAAACCCTTGAATTTTAATGACTAGAGACGAGTGAAACCAAAAAAAATATTTTCCACAGTCACACATTCCAGACGCAATGCTATCGCATAATCCAACCAGAAAGGAAATTTCGACCATTGAACAACTTGAAACACTTAAATGCTAATATGGAGAACCTCCACTTTAATTGAAATTTACGCAGTCGATACCAACATACATTCATTTAAACTTCAGAAATCAAACACATTTTGTAAGCAAATCTAAGAGCCAACACCATGGTTTTATTATGAGAGGAGCTATATTTCATGAATGTAGAATTAAGAGCCATCATACCTATATGGAGAATGCCAGGAAAACCACAAGCATGACTATTGTTTCCAAGGTCGATCAAAATGAAGGCAACACCAGCTAAAGAAACCAACACAATTGCGAACAAAGCGAGGGTGGAGATCTTTAGGTAGGGTTAGAGAAACACACATTAATTGGATGTCTTATATCACATTAATTCCATCAACTATAGCCAAGTACGAGTGCACCCAATACATCCAACACATAGTCCACTAAATGTGCCACGTAACATTTCAATCCAAAAATCGAACTTGCCACCTTCCATTAACCCATAAGATTTATATGCATACTTTAACACTTAGCACCAAATGCATCTTATGTCCCACATTCCTTGCTAGGGAAGAATTGCTACCTTATAAAACTTGACCAATGTCCATGATAATAACAATAATATCATAAGTGCGATATGCCATAACTATATATGGCCCATGCTTGGAGTTTAAATCAACAAGTCAAATTATATGTGTAGCAAGAATAAACCAAGATGCTCATTAAACTAACATTTTCCCCCTTCCCCTTTAAAATTAAATTAAATTGCCAATACACCATCATTCATTTATTTCACACGGAAGCAGTTTCGAATTTCAAATTGTAGAATCATCTTTGCAAGGTAATTATGAGTGCGATAAAATAAAATCATCTTTCATCACTATTCACACAATGGCGTCCCACCTATTTAGTATATTATTAAATATATATAAGTAATAGGGCATTGCAACCCATTTGCAGGCAGGGATTCCATGTTGTGCCTTTGGGTGTCAAAAAACTGGCGACTCCACGGGGAAATCTATTCTCAACAGATTTAGAACTCAAAATGTTTTGGTTTCGTAGACCAATAGAAGTAGATGATTGAAAAACTGTTGAAAAAAATAGTTATGCAACAGGGGGAAAAATGGTTTAAGGGAAATAATGAGACGAGACTTTGGGAATAACTTATGGAAAGTGATACGTATGAGGGGAGTTAGTCCTGTATGCATAAAAATCGAATAATACATAGCATATAATGCTTCTTAAACTTTGAAGGATAATATTTCTTACATTCTCTTGAATCTCAAGATGGAGGGAAGAAATGGATAGCATAAACAAGGAAGAAGACAAAACCAACTATAATACAACAATATTGAAAGAAAAAATCTATTTCAACGATGTATGAAAGGAGGACACCAGGACAGCTGTGTGTACCTTATTTTTCATCGATCAACAATACTTACAGAATGACATTGTTATGGAAAAACTGATCCAAACTTTGTTTATGATAATTATGAAAAACAAAACAAAACAACATAAATTAAAACTCAACAACTAAAAGTAAAAATAAAATAGTAAGATAAAATATTATATACAACAGTCATGTTTACATAAGTGTTAATGATTAAGCTGGTTCCACATAATGTTTCAAGTGGGAACCATTAGTACTATAAGAGAACAATCGCTCTTCCAAATCCTTTAGAAGGTATGAGTTTGTGCCTAGGATAAAATCAATTTTGAAAGGACCTAGCCATAATTTTTGGAACTTAGAATGTCTTCCTCTTTCAACATGGGTTGATTCCCATAGTAGGACTTTGTCATCAATATTGAATTCAATATCCTTTCCTTTTTTGTTAAAATACTTTTTCATAGTTTGCTTTATGTTCTCCAAGGCAAAATTCCTTTGTTCTTCCAAGGCTAACAATGCATTTATCCTTTGGGGAACATTGGAAGAGTTTAATTCTTCAATCTGTAATATCATATATAAGGAGGAAATCTCTAGTTCAATAAGAAGAATAACCTTTTGGACATACACGAGCTGAAAGGGAGTAAATCCTGTACTTGCTTTGGTGGTTGTACGATCTTCCCAGAGAGCATAAGTGAGAAGCATGTGCCACTGGAGAGGTTTATCTTCGATGATCCTCCTTAAGATCCTAACCATATTCTTGTTAGTGGACTCTTCTTGCCCATTTCCCTGAGGGTAACAAGCATATGAAGTGAAATTTTTGACCCCTAACTTAACTAGAAATTGAGTCAATTTTGTAGAAATGAAGGCTGGGCCATTGTCTATAATGATCTCTAATGAGATGTTGAATCTGGAAAACATGTTAGATCATGAGAAAGAAATTTCCTGCTCATCGTGTGTGTGTCTAAGAGGAACAACCTCAGTCCACTTATTAAAGTAATCGGTGGCTGCCAAAATAAAGATATTCCCCGCAGAAGATGGAGGGTTGATAGGACCAATAAA
The DNA here is from genome assembly GCA_009831015.1 of Picea engelmannii. Lineage (NCBI taxonomy): Eukaryota > Viridiplantae > Streptophyta > Pinopsida > Pinales > Pinaceae > Picea > Picea engelmannii. The sequence continues at coordinate 194,563 of ML807079.1, forward strand.
GTCTAGGCACCATTTAGAAAAAGGGAAATCCGGAAGGACATGTTGTAAAGGCATGGAAAAAAGGTGTTCTTTCCCAGCGAATTTTTGGCACCTATCATAGGATCTTGCAAATTTATATGAGTCGGGAAATATCGAAGTCCAGTAATAACTATTTCTTATAATCTTAAAAGCAGTGGCCTTAGCAGAAAAATGGCCACTGATGTGAATGAAAAAAGATGATGACTCATGGGTTTCGTGTAACAATTTATTTGCCTCTTTATCATTTACACATTAGAGTAACAAACCATCAGCATAGATCCTAAACAAAAAGTCTCCTAAAATGATATATTTGGAAGCTTCAAGTTAGACTCTCCTTCTCTGGTGAGGATCCAACCCATCTAGACACTTTTGACACTGCAAATAATACACCAGATTTTTATACCAAGGAAGCTCAGATAGGGAGAATTTCTAATTTTCAATATTGAAAGAGGATTATCTGGATCGTCAAGTTCTTCACTTGGTTCAGGATGCTGAGATAAGTGAAGGGATAAGTCTCGTCCCTTGATAGTCTTTGAAGTCACGATTGTTAAATCATTCTCTTGAATTTTGGCAAGCCAATGTGCAAGTTTTCCTGAAAGATAAGTTTGTGAAAGATGAAACTTTACAATAGGCAAAGCGACTTTTACTTGCGTATGTTTTCCTAAAATAAAATGGAGAAATTTTTCTATAACCTTGACAAGATCAAAATCATGTTTCTCAATATAAGAGTATTTGATTTTATCATCTGACAAAATATGGCTCATGTAAGCTACAAGTTTTTCATTGTTTTGGTCATCACTTTGTAAGAGGATAACATAAATTGCTTCCTCAATGGCACCGAAAATAGACTTGGAGGGATTTAAATAAATGACAAATTTTCTGTAGCACATGAGAACTTTTCTAAGATGACCAAAATGATCCAACCGGTTTTTAGAATAAACAGTCAAATAATCAAGATAAACTTGGATAATCTTACCGATTAGATCGTCAAAATCTATCTGCATAGCTCTTTGAAAAGTGGCACCTACATTAGACAAGCCAAAAAAAATGTGTTCATAATAAAATGTGCCCCAACATGTGGTAAATGTAGTTTTATACCTATCGATCCTTTTTACCTGGATTTGATTATACCCGAAAAAACCGTCAAGTAAGGACATCATTTGAGACCCTACAACCTGTTGTAAAATCATTTCCATATTAGGAAGCAGAAAATGGTCTTTGACACTTTCTCTATTAAATGCGTGGAAATCAACACATAATCTGATCTGACCAGTATTTTTCCGAACATGGACCAAATTTGAAACCCACTCAGAATAATTAACTGGAAATATTATATTAGCTTTCAACATTTTTTCCAATTCTTTCCTAATAGTGGCTTTGAGTGCAAGGTTAATATGTCTTTGTTTTTTCCTAACTAGTTTTACCCTTCCTTGATAGGAATGGAATGTTGTATGAGACCAGGATCAAAACCACGAAGATCCTCATATGACCAGGAAAAAACGTCTTGAAATTCACAGAGTAATTCTGTGAATTTTGCTTTCTCTTCGTCAGAACATTGGGAGCCTAATTTAAAGATCTTTGGAGATTCGCGTGTCCCAATATTCAAGGAAATGGTATCACCAACTTTCCTTTTCATCTCCTCTTCCTTATGTGTTTCTTTGTTTCCTACATCACTTGACGAAAATGAACTTTCGAGAGGAGTCAAGCCTTTAGGAAATTTGTCATCTTCAATAGATATGATTTCTTTGGGATTAAATGGTTCATTTTGTATGAAAGCGCAAATTCCTTCATCACTCGAGAAAACCTGCCATGATTCTACATTATCATGGATGTGAGGATGATATAGATATTGGAAGGCACAATCAAGTCTTTGAGGTAAAATTCATCGGGTAGGAGATGCTACAAAAACAACTAACCTATCAGCCATTGAATTAAATTCCATCTTAACATGAATGATGTTAAATGATAACATATTTGAAATGAGCATCCAAACAACTTGAGTATAGTGTTTAAGAAACTTATTGCTTGGTGAATAAATCTTACGTACAAGGTTCACAACAAGTTCAGAATCACCAAAAAATATAATGTGGCCACAACTAAGGTTATACACATTTTCAATTCCTAGCAATAAGGCCTCAAACTCAGTGACATTGTTTGTGCAAGCAAATTCCAACCTATAAGAAAAATTGTGGATTTTATCTATAGGAGAATATAGAATGATGTCGACTCCATTACCTTCGTTTGAACATGAGCCATCGAAATGCATGTGCCACATGCCATCATCTAAATCAATTGGTTCAAGCATAGTGTCACCCTCATCACCAAAGATAGAGTACACTCCAAATATTATTCGAGATAGTTTACATTAGGTTTGGGAATGCTCTCTATATACGGTGAAAGTCTTCCTTCACTAAGGACTATAATGTTCTTTCCATTCCGAGGGACAAACAAATGTGTTCCATCAAGTGAAAGGTATCCATCGGTTAAGGCTTTCCAATATCTTCCTAAAATAATTGAATAGTTACTCACTGGCATATCGATTACTTGGATGTTGAGGATTGTTCTTATATTGGGATGTGCGCACAAAAATAAGGTTACACCCAGCTTGATTTCACCTATGGTTGATTGCTGCAAAATGTTATAAGAGAGCATGTTTCTATATTTTTCGTTAGTGCATGATAAGCCAAGATCTTCCATAATAATTTTAGACATTACACTTGGACCTGACCCATCGTCAATTAGGAAACAATGAGCTATTTAATCCATGATTTTTACAGAGATATAGAAAGGGGTTTTTTTTACAGGGTTCCTAAAATTATTTACACCTATCTTATTTACAGTTGAATCCTCTTCCTTTGACTCTTCAAATAGATTGTCTATGGTAGAAATTTTACCTTCCATAAATTTTTTGAGATTCTTTTGTTGTTTTGGGATGCAACCATGTCCAAAAGAGTAGCATAAACTTTGATATTAGCCAATTGATTAAGGATGTTATACTTAGAAGAGGGAAGAGGAGACAACACTCCTTGATTCTCCGAAGTTCTGATAGCTTGTGTATGAACACTTTGAGAAGATGAGCTCGGGGTGGAAGAAGTACGGGGAAGGTCATATTTTCCCTTGGTAGTGTAAGATTTATTCTTGGTATTAATTACCATAACATCTCTTGGTTCAAACCAATCTAAAACAACGATTGTGGTATCAGGCCTTTTTCCAAGGATCTTATCTCTAACATTTTTCTTAACTTCGCAAGTTTCTTCATGATTTTATTCATAGAAGTTAAACCAACTGTGAGACATTATGGCCTTTGACTGAAAAGTGTTTTCATTAGTATTCCTAAAAGGAACTAAGGAATAAGAAGATTCCTTAGGGGAAAATGAAGATGAATTTCCTTTTCGCTCATAGGCTATCATCCTATTATTCATATCTTGCACGAGTTATAGGAGGGAAGACATGTTTGTTTGCTTGACCAAGTCTACCTTAGGGATGCCCATTCTTTCAAGTTTCTCCTCATATTCTAGGCAAGTATGGAGAACAAAACCAAGATTGTCAATAGCCTTCTCTTCGAGTCTACGATGATAAGGAGAAGGTAACACATTATAATAATGCATGAAATCAAATTGATTTTACAGACATATTAGTTCATGGATTTGATTATATAATTTGGTGAAGCAAAGGTTAAAATACTTAATGGTTTCACCATCTTTATAGGAAATATTGTTGCATTGCCTTAAATGGTCAACTAGACTCTTGGACTGTCCATAAGTGGACTTGAACCAATAAACCAACTCTTCCCAAGTGGAAATAATTTTGGGAGGGAGATCAAAAAAATCTACTGGAGCTTTCCCTTCGAGGGAGTTGACAAATAAACACATGCAAGTGTCGTTATCGTTAGCCCCTATATTATGAAAAGCATTAGAAAATTCTACTAGGTGTGTTTTTGTAGTAATGGTATTATTTCCCTAGAACCTAGGTAAATCCTCCTTGAATTTTGGTAATGGGTAAATAGAAGGTGCTAGATTCAAGGGAGAAGACACATGCCATGGGGTGGTTGTAGCATCTTCCTCAAATTGGAAAAGTCCATATTTCTTTATGACCTTACTAGGATCAATAGTGAATTGAATAGGGATATGATGGCTGTAGATACTACCAATTATTGATGAAGTAGAAGGTTGCGTGGAAGAGGCACCTCTGGTGCCACTACCACTACTCGTAGATGTCACGTTGAAAGTGATAGGTATGGGTGATAAAGGTGAATTGGTAGAATCAGATAATGTTCACCTAAGATCACTTTCTTGTGTTTATAAGACAATTTTCCTCCTTCCCATTTCAAAAATAGGGGTAGCTTCAGGAGACAACCCTCTTCAACTTCGAGAGATGCGAGGATTAGAGGACATGAAATGAAAGACCAAATAGGTAGGAAAAGGGAGGTTACTATTGATTTCTGGGCTGCCTTTTCCTGGCTTCCCAACGCTCATGAATATTTATGTCCCTTTCAATTAATTCCAAAGAGCACTCAAGTTCGACATGAGTACTAGAAGTTTCTAAAATAGTGTTGAATAAGGTCAATGCAATGTTGGTTTGGTCATCAAGACTATTTCTAATATTGGGTTGTTTTGTAAAACGTACTGTCATGGAAAAAATCAGTCAAGGAGTATTAAGACAAAACAAAAAAATGAAAGATAATTGTGATACAATAAACTAGAGAGATATGGAAGATCTCCCCAGTATGGTCTCCAAATAAATGTTGAGGAAAACGTATGGTGAACCAAACTCAAGCATTTTCATATCTTGTTGGGATAAGGCAAGATAGTTGGTAATGTCACCCGAGGTTTATAGACTTAAAAAAAGAAACCAATCACTTAATCCACAGGTATTAATTACAAGGGACCAAGGCTGTTTTTTTTATATATTATATGTAACTGTGCTAAAAAAAAAGAAATAAACTTAAACATAAATTACATGAGTGTGTACATGGAGATAAAAGCAAAAATGAACTAGATCATCAAAATACATATGTGAGACTGAAATCATAAATCTATTTTTTTATATTAATTTCATTATGAGATACAAGACTAAATTCTCTTTGCAAACCCCTGCGAGGGTAGGGACCAAAGTCATATTTATAAGCCTCCGATGGGCACCATACAAGAAGACTCTAACAACAAAAGAAAACTAAAGCTAAAGATCTGGATCAACTTGCCACAAAATAATGTCACTTGACTTTGCAAAACAAGCTGCTCAAATATATGATTCAACTTTGAATCATGTTGCCTTCAATAAGACCCTTATGGTTGAATTTCTCCTTCTATTCTCTCCTCCTTTGTCCCTTCATTTGATTGAGATCTTATCTTTCTCAATAAATTATGGTAGTTCAACTACCTTTTTTGGTTAAGCTTAATTAGTTTAACTAATTAGTTGAAACAAATAAATATTAATATATATAAATAGAGTCTAATTAAATAATAACTAAATAGGTGGGACCCCTTGTGACTCCCATTTTCATTTCTTTTAACAATCATCAAGCATGTAGTATAAAACCCCAAACATTTGATTCAAACATCCTCCTTGTAACTCACGTTCTCATATTTATGATCAAATATTTTAATATCAACAAAATATAACATGAGCATATCAAAAAATAATATTATATCCATGCTATCCAAAAAGTTGTCTAAATATATACTTGCTGTCCAAAACATTGTCAACATAAAAAACCTGTTCTCAATAGAAAATAACATTAATCATCATTAAAATCGTATTTACTATGAGAGGTATTTGGCCTCCTTTCACTGCTGTCCTCTTTTGATATTTCTGTTGCAGCCTTAGGCTGATTGGAACCTTGAGGCTGGACTGCATTGATAATGTGAGAACAATCATCTTTGAGATGAAGACGAGATGATACATATTTAGAGGAATTTTTGGATGACTTGGAGGGAGTGGCCACTCCTTTTCCTTTATCTTTCTCAGGCTTGGGAACATCAAGTTATAGCCTCTTACTTCCATGAGAAGACTGCATGGGTGGGACACAGTAGGCCAACCATGGTGATGAGAAACAAGTTGATGGACAATATCTTGCCAACCATCATTGGCAGGGTGGTTATGGATGCATAGAAACGTGAGGGGGGAACACAAATACCATAAACGTTTTGATGTGTTTGGAAGGGAGGCCTCTTAGGTCAAGGCTAAAGGATCCCATGGCCAACTAGGTTGAAGAACCCAGCTTGAAAAAGATGATTTAATTTCTGTGGATCAATGTTCAAAATGTATGGAAAACCATGGCCTTCTATGGCTTCTTTTCCAATTTCCTCTATCTCTATTATCACCTTTGCCATTACTTCCTCTGCTAAAGAAAATCATCCCGAGGCAATATTCCAAACATGTTATGAAAAAATCTTAACAATCCATGCATCAATACTCTACCTAAATAAAATCAAAAGATTGGCTCTATTATTCACCACAGAAGCACATGCAATCCATGCATCAACACCTTAAAACTCAACAATCAATTTCCATTTGAACATGGAGTGGTAGGGATATTGGGAATATGAAGGGCTTATAATGTGTGAAAAATGGTAGCATGGATGGAAAATGACCAACGAATATTGTTCAAGAAAATGTAGAAGTAACAAAGACTGTATTCATATCCAACTTTAAAACACTAGTCATCAACTAGCCTTTTCTCTTTTGTTATTAATTTTTTCTCTTTTCAAAAAGAATTTAAATTTCATAATAATAGAACAAGGAATGAATTAAATGTATTTGGGAAGGTGAGGGGCATATAATGAGTGAAAAATGGTATAATGAAAGGGAAAAAAATTGATTGTTGTTCTATTATAAGCAATAATATCCAAATAAATTCTATCACCATCAATTGCCAAAACTTTTCTCTGTTTCATAATTTAAATCCAATACACAACAATTTTTAAAAAACCCAATATAAAACCCCAAGAATTTTAAAGGACTGTCAAAATTTACAACTCCAATTTCATTTTCTTTTCTTTTTATCAGCATAGCTTTTATAAAATATTGTTAACAGAGTCACTCAACACAATTAAAACTAGACTACATCAAGTGTGCGTGGGAGGTTGAGAACACGACATAAGCCATCGACCTTTCACTATACAACGCTGGTATCACAAAATTTAATACTTATGCATAAACAGAGGGTTCGAAACCCATGTGCAACTAGTGCTCATTGTTTATTAAACATAATACCACTTTAAAATTGACAAACCCCAATGGATACATAAAAAATGAGACAATAATTAATGCAACTAACCAATCTCCCCACTGCTGGGTTAATCACTTATAACATACATCAAGACCAAAGTTCAAATCTCTTAATTTCCATACATCAATAAAATAACTGAGGTCTGGACAAATGCAAAGGTGAAACCTTCACAAGGGGTTTGTAAAAAAATTTAACCATCTCTTATCACAACAGACATCCCACATACCTCTCCACATAACTCTCATGGAGGCTGCAAGGCAAATACACCCATACATTCAAAAACAATTGACAGGTAATTTGAAGGAGATACACATATTCCAAAGAATCGGTAATGGCGTTAAGAAAACAACTGTTCTTTTGTTTCACAGAGTAAAAGAAACCCTTGAATTTTAATGACCAGAGATGAGTGAAACCAAAAAATTATTTTCTAGAGTCACACATTCTAGATGCAATGTTATCACATAATCCAAACAGAAAGGAAACTTCGACCATTAATCATCTTGAAACACTTAAATGCCAATAGGGATAACCCCACTTTAAATGCAATTTACACAGTCGATACCCACATACATTCATTTAAACTTAGGAAATAAAACATAGTCTGTAAGAAAATCTAAGAGCCAACACCATGATTTTATTCTGAGTAGAGCTATATTTCATGAATGGAGAAGTAAGAGCCATCATACCTGTATGAAGAATGCCAAGAAAACCACAAGCACGACTATTCTTACAAAGACCAAGAAAAACAAAGGAAACACTAGCCAAATAAACCAACACAATTGCGAACCAAGTGAAGGTGGCGACCTCGAGGTAGGGTTAGAGCGACGTGAAGTAATTGCACGTCGTATCTCACATTAATTCAATAAAATATAGCCAAGTACGAGCGCACCCAATACATCCAACACATAGTCCACTAAATGTGCCACATAACATTTCAATACAAAAATCTAACTTTCCACCTTCCATTTACCCATAATCTTTACATGCATACTTTAATACTTAGCACCAAATACATCTTATGTCCCACATTCCTTGCTAGGGAAGAATTGCCACCTTATAAAACTTAACCAATGTCCATGATAATAACAAGAATATTATAAGTGAGATATGCCATAACTATATATGTCCCATGTTGGAGTTTAAATCAACAAGTCAAATTATATATGTAGCAAGAATAAACCAAGATGCGCATTAAAACAACATTTTTGCCCTTCCCCTTTAAAATTAAATTAAATCACCAATACACCATCATTCATTTATTTCACATGGAAGCGGTTTCAAACTGTAGAATCATCTTTGCAAGGTAACTATGAGCGTGATCAAATAAAAGCTTCTTTCATCACTATTCACACAACGAGGTCCCACCTGATTGCTGAGATTTATGTGGTGAGGAGTGTTTTTAGGCGAATTCGGAAAAACCACAACATTATCCATTGAATGTCAATGTTTCAGATCCATATCAGGATCCATCATCAAGACAAGAAGCCTGGGTAAATTTGTGAGAAGAGAAGGTTATAAATAACTAAGTTTGGCGGGAAAATCTTGTGTCAGCTAGAGTCTTATTAGTAAATATTTTACATTAGGTTTATTTAGTTTAGTTAAATTTAGGGTTTTCTAAAATATTTCTTCAAAAAATTTATTTAGAATTCTTTATTAAGATATTTTAATTTTTGTTTTTTAGTTTATTTTGTAATCATTAATTAGAATGTGTCTTTTTAGTAAGTTTTATAGTGATTAAACAGTTTCAAGGAAGATTTAAATGTAAATTTTTTTATTTAGAAAAACCCTAATCTAATTATTATAATGGTGCAGGTTGAGGTTTATTGATTAATACATTAACCATTATTAAAGTGTTATTAAATGATGTTATTAGTATCTAATAGGTTTATTAAGTGTTAAATTATTTGATTTATTAGTTTTTTGTTCAGAAACCCTAAAGTATTTTTAATGGTGTTTGTAAGGAAGTTTAAGATTGTTTAAAATGAAGAATTAGCGTTATTAGGTTTAGGGTTTGTTAATAATAGTTTGTTGGTGTTATTAATTAATTAATATATATATTTTTTTATTTAGGTAGAGTTATGTTTTTTCTCTTATTTTTATGAATCAAGGGGAACCAGTTTTCACTAAAGTCTAGGCCATTGTCTCTATTTAGGTTGCTTGGGTGCTTACAGATTTCGATTGCTTCTATGGTCCATCGTTTAAAGAGGTGTTCTTCTTTGGCCAAAATTTTGGTGTCTTCTAGGCGAACATGGTGTTTTGTTTTGAGGGAGTGTTCTGCTAAGGCGGAGGTGCAAATGCATTCATTCTTTATGTTGACTCCATGTTCTTTGATCCTAATCTAGAAGGAGCGACCAATTTCACCGATGTAGCATTCTCTGCAGGAGCATCCTATTTTGTAAATACCTTTTCCTTTGTGAGGGTCAGGTTTGTATTTAACATATCTCATATTTTGTTTGATGGTTTAATGTGGTTTGAAGGAGGTCTTGATCTCTTTCTTGCTAAGGATATTTTCAATCTTGTCAGTAACTCCTTGGAGCTTCCACCTGTCTAGTATATTATTAAATATAGATAAGTAATAGGGCATTGCAACCCATTTGCAGGCAAGGGTTCCATGTTTCTCTTTTGGGCATCAACAAACTGACGACTCCATAGGGAAATCTATTCTCAATAGATTTAGAACTCAAAATGTTTTGGTATCGCAGACTAATAGAAGTAGACGATTGAAAAACTGCTGGAAAGAATAGTTATGCAACAGGGGGTTAAAAGATGGTTTGAGCTAAATAATGAGACGATACTTTGGGAATAGCTTATGGAAAGTGATACATATGAGGGGAGTTGGTCCTGTATGCATAACAATAGAATAAGACATAGCAAATAATTCTTCTTAAACTTTCAAGGAGAATATTTCTGACATGCTCTTGAATCTCGGGATGGAGGGAAGAAAGGGATAGTAGAAACAAGTAAAAAAACAAAACCAACTATAATACAATAGTATTGAAAGCAAAAATCTATCTCAGTGATGTCTGAAAGGAGGACATCGAGACAACTGTGTGTACCTTATTTTTCATCGATCAACAATACTTACAGAATGACATTGTTATGGCAAAAATGATCCAGACTTTATTTCTAATAATTATGAAAAACAAAACAACAGAAATTAAAACTCAACAACCCAAAGTAAAAAGAAAACAATAAGACAAAAGATTATATACAACAGTCATGTTTACATACGTGTTAATGATCAAATTGGTTCCACATAATGTTTCAAGTGGGAACCATTAGTACTGTAAGAGAACAACCGCTCTTCCAAATCCTTTAGAAGGTATGAGTTTGTGCCCAAGATAAAAACGATTTTGAAAGGACCTAGCCATAATTTTTGGAACTTAGAATGTCTTCCTCTTTCAACATGGGATGAGTCCCATAATAGGAATTTGTCATCAATATTGAATTCAACAACCTTTGCTCGTTTGTTAAAATATTTTTTCACAGTTTTCTGCCTTCTTTTTATGTTGTCCAAGGAAAAATTCCTTTGTTCTTCCGGGGGTAACAATGCATTTATCCTTTAGGGAACATTGGAAGAATTTAATTCTTCAATCTGTAACATCAACCGTAAGGAGGAAATCTCTAGTTCAGTAGGAAGAATAGCCTCTTGGAAATATACGATCTGAAAGGGAGTAAATCATGTACTTGCTTTGGTGGTTGTGAAATCTGCCCATAGTGCATAAGTGAGAAGCGTGTGCCACTGGCGAGGTTTGTCTTCTATGATATTTTTTATGATCCTAACCAGATTCTTGTTAGTGGATTCTGCTTTCCCATTTCCTTGAGGGTAATAAGCAGATGAAGTGAAATGTTTGACCCCTAACTTAACCAGAAATTGATTCAATTTTGCAGAAATGAAGGCTGGGCCATTGTCCGTAACGATCTCTAATGAGATGCTGAATCTGGAAAAGATGTTAGATTCTAAGAAAGAAATTGTCTGCTCATCCTGTGCGTGTCTAAGAGGAATAACTTCGTCCTCCTTAGTAAAGTAATCAGTGGATGTAAAAATAAATATATTCCCTACAGAAGATGGAGGGTTGATAGGACCAATAAAGTCTAGGCCCCATTTTAAAAAAAGGTAAATCCGGAAGGACAGGTTGTAAAGGCATGGCATAAAGGTGTTCTTTCCCAACGAATTTTTGGCACTTATCGCAGGATCTTGCAAATTTATATGAGTCACAAAATATCAAAGGCTAGTAGTAACCATTTCTCATAATCTTAAAAACAATGTCCTTGGTAGAAAAATGGCCACCGATGTGAATGACATAAGCTGACGACCCATGGGTTTCATGTAACAATTTCTATGCCTCTTTATCATTTACACATCGGAGTAACAAACCATCAACATACCTCCTAAACAAAATGTCTCCTAAAATGATATACTTGGAAGCTTCAAGTCAGAGTCTCCTTCTTTGGTGAGCATCCAACCCATCTTGACACTTTTGACACTGCAAATAATACACCAGATTTTTATACCAAGGATGCTCAGATAGGGAGAAATTTTGTTTTTCAATATAGAACATCGCTGAAAGAGGATTATCTGGATCATCAAGTTCTTTACTTGGTTCAGGATGTTGATCTAAGTTAATGTATAAGTCTTCTCCCATGATTGTCTTCAAAGTCATGATCGTTAAATCATGCTCCTGAATTTTGGTAAGCCAATGTGAAAGTTTTCTTGAAAGATATGTTTGTGAAAGCATAAACTTGACATCAAGAAAATGAACTTTTACATGCATATGTTTGCCTAAATTAAAATGGAAAACATTTTCTATAGCCTTGATAAGAGAAAAATCATGTTTATCAATATAAGAGTATTTGATTTCATCACCTGACAAACTATGGCTCATGTAAGTTACATGTTTTTCATTGTTTTGGTCATCACTTTGTAAGAGGATAGCATAGTTGAAGATAGATTGGATGGAGCATCCAACTTCCTATCTTGGAAAGAAAGGGTAACTTTGGTGTTTAAGGATTATGACCTTTCGAAGTTAGTGTATAAGGTGGTTACTCCATAGAAAAATCTAACAACTTTGGATGCTCACAACAAGAAGGAGATCAAAGTAGAGAGGGTCCTCCTAGATTCAGTGAAGGATAATCTAATCCCTCACCTAACTGAGAAGAATATGAAAAAAGAGATGTTTTATGCCTTGGTAATTTTATTCCAGAGAAAGAACATGAATAAGAAGATGGTTGTAAGGAATAAACTCAGATCGATGCATATGTCTATATCTGATAATGTTACTAGTTATCTCATGAGGATCACACAGGTGCACAATCATCTTGCAGCCATAGGGGATAAAAAAAAGGACACAAAGATCATGAATGTGGAATTGAATGGTCTTCCCAAGTCATCGGAACCATTCGTCAAAGGAGATTGTGCTCATGAAAATCTTCCATATTGGCAGATACTTTGGGACGATTGCATCCAAGAAGAGGCTTGGGATAATTCTAGGAGAAGCAAGCAGGGAGGTAGTGAAGAGAACTTGGCTCTTGTTAGTAAGACAAGGAAGGGAAAATGAAATAGTTCTAGAAAGAAGGGTAAGAGTGATGGAGGATCATCATAGCCAGGGATGAAGAAGGACTTGAGTAAAATCAAGTGTTTCTAATTTCATAAGAATGGACATTATGCATCTCAATTTCAAGATAATAAGAAGAAGAGTAATGGAAAGATGCATACAATAGCATCAATAGAGACTTGACGAGTTTGTAACGAAGTTTGAGAAGGATTTCTCATTGGTTTCTTTCCTTTCCACCAACACAACAATGATGACTGCTTGGTTCTTGGATAGTGGTGCATCTCATCATATGACAGGGGCACAAGAGCTATTTAGCAGTCTAAAGGAGAGTGACGCAGATCTTCATGTACAACTTGGTGATGATGCAAGGTATGCAATGAACGGTGAGAGAACAATTATGTTCCATCTTGAGTCAGGAGGTTCGTTGGATGCCGAGGATGTGCTTTATGTACTGGGTTTGAAGAAGAATTTGCTTTCAATATCAACTATGGAGGACAAGGGTTTTTCCTTTACTTTTCAGAGAGGGCAGGTACTCGTACATCTAGAGAAAGCTATCTTAGAAAACATAATAGTCGTTGGGGTTAGAGAAGGCATTTTATATAGGTTGCAGGGAAAGCCTGTTTAGGATTTGGTACATGGTAGTGACAACCTATGTGAGTTGTGGCACATGAGGTTGGGACACCTACACTATAGGGCATTTCCATTTCTGAGGGGGATTGTTATAGGTCTTACAAAGTTCAGGATTGAGCAACAAGGAGTGTGTAGAGGGTGTGCACTTGGAAAGAATGCTAAGGCTTCTTTTCCTAGCTGAGAGTAGGTCCAAATGGATTTTGGATCTTATTCACTCATATGAGAGGGGGCCGATGTCAGTAACATATTTACAGGGGTCGTCATACTATGTGATGTTCATTGATTATTTTTCCAAGAAACATGGATCTTATTTATGAAGGCCAATGATGAGGTCTTTATTTGTTTCATATAATTTAGGGCTTATGTAGAGAACCACACAGGTAAGAAGATCAAGGTCTTGAGGTCAGATAATGGGGGAGAGTACACCTCCAATGAATTTAAGGATTTCTAAAAGGAGGTAGGGATCAAGAGGGAGTTGGAAGTCTCATACAACCCTCAGTAGAATGGGGTTATGGATAGAAAGAATCAACCCGTCATCAGTTTTTCTAGGGATATGAAACATGACCAGGAGTTGCCTATGTTTTTGTGGGAAGATGCGTGTAACATGATGATGTGTATGAAGAACAAGAGTCCTCACAGGATATTGCGGGACAAGATTCTATAGGAGGCATTCTCTAAGGTGAAGCCAAAGATAAGAAATTTGAGGATCTTTGGTTGTCCAATTTATATCCATGTGCATGTGGAGAAGAGGACAAATCTGGAGATTTCAGGACATAAGGGTACATTTGTGGGGTACAACGACACCTTAAAGGATTACAAGATCTTCATTCCAGCGCAACGAAAGAAAATTGTGAGAAAATATGTTAAGTTCGAGGAGAACTTGGAATCTAGCAGATCACATGAATCATCAACGATGACAAAGGACGAGGAGTAGTAGGCTCCGAAGGATGAGGAAAAATTAGTATTTCAAACTTTAGGTGGGGAGGAGTTATCCCCTTCTAGTCCTATCAGAAGACCCAGGTGGCTATTACAGACATTGAGGGGTGTTGGTGAGGCTCCAAGGAGTGCGGTAAGAGAGCATAGGCAAGTGCACTGGATCATAGCGAAATATGTGCTAAGGTAGTTGAGATGTACAATGGAGTATGGATTTAGATATCTCATAGGAGATGGAGTGGAGTTGTAGGGATATGCAGACTCAGATTTGGAAGGCAATGTAATAGACAGAAAGAGCACCTCGGGGTGCTGCTTCAGCTTAGGTTCAACAATGATTACATGGTTCAACAGGAAGCAAAATTCTTTAGCACTCAATTTAGTAGAGGAAGAGTATATGGCAACACGTATGGATAGTTGTGAAGCCATTTGGATAAGAAAATAGCTTACAAGTTTATTTGATCAGGAGTTGGAGCCTACAATGATATACTACGATAATCATAGTTGTATAAAACTCTTTGAGAATGCAGTATTCCATGACATGTCCAAACATATTGAGATTAGATATCAATTCATCCGGGATAAGATCCAGAAGGGAGTGATGAAGCTTCAAAATATTTCCATAGACGAGAAGGTTGCAGATATTCTGACCAAGCCCTTGGAGAAAAGAAAGTTTGTAGTCTTCAGTGACAGACTTGGAGTGTACACAATACATTCCTTGCTAAGAGGGAGTGTTGATGCTTGTGGTAGCATCAGACAAGTATTTCCTCACATGTGTATGTGTCTAGATGTGTGGAAATCGTCCAAAGCCTTCTACTCTTGAATTTACTTTAATTAAATGAATTATTAAAATAAATTGATTTTATTAATTAATTATGCAATTAGTTAATTGAGTTATTTAAGAAAAATGCTAAAATTACTTAGCATGTAATCTTAGCATGAAATATTCACATGTAATCTAAATCTCAAGTGAGATTAGAAATAGATTGTAACTCACGATTATAAAAGCAAGGCTAGGAAAAGGAGGAAGATACTTGATACTTGAGATTCTTGAGAGTAGAGGATTTACTTTCAAGATATTTGGATCACAAAGGAATCTGGTTCAAGATCTTAGATGGGTGGAGAAGGACTTCCATATGGAGATCACGTCAAGGAGAAGAGAGAATAGAGGATCACATAGGTGGGTTTCAGTTAGAGGAAGCCACAAGGACGTGTCGAATTATATGAATCTTTTCATACAAGTTTTCCATACATGTACGTAGTTCATAGAGGAGACAGTCGGGCACATACGCGGTTCAAAAGAAGGAGAATCACATACACCTAAAAAAGTGTGCAGTTTTGGTTCATACAATAATTCAGACTTTGCTAGGTTTGTATGCAGTTGTATCTCTCTCAGTTGGCCATTATCCGTGCTATGAGAGCCCTGATTTTAGCATAATAAAATCATTCTTAGCACTGGTTTTCCCTCTGAGGATTTTACAAGGGTTTATACCCAAATTTTTTTGTGTTCTTGTGTGCTTGATTGATTTCCTAGTTTTTGCTTCTGTTGCATGTTTAGTTGATTAATCAAATGCGATTTAATTCAATAAGTAATTTATTTGGAATTAAAAGTCGGATGTTGAGTAGGAGAAATTTCAACAAGAGATACTCCATTATATTGGTTTTCTTCAGATCTTCGATGGGAGGTAGATGCCCCTTATGTATCAAAGCATGTGCGACTTTGTGGAGTTGCACATAGATTCCAAGGGAGCTCTTCATTTCCTTTCCATCCCTCTCCCCAACTTGTTGGAATAGATCAAGGGAATCATAGTTGATCCTTATTTCTCCTTCCAAGGCATGAGGCAACTCGACTAGAGCATCTGGGTTCTCAACAATCCATCGTTTCATATAATTTAATCCTTCCCATATGGTGGCAAACTAGACATTCTTGGCTTGCACATGGCTAACTGATCCATTATTTCGGTTGCCAACTATTGGAAAACCTAAAGATGGGAATACATATCCATAGTAGTCTCCTCGAGCTCCGTCCTTAAATTTTTGACACCTGACTTGAATTCCTTGAGCCCTCCTTCATCTTTCTTTGCGTGCCTAAGTTGTTCCTCCAACTCTTTAATCCTTGCACCCTTTTCTTCATTTTGACAGAACAAATTTTTGAGGTTTTGTTCCATGGCTATGGTGAAGGTAGTGCCGATATATGCTACAGACAATAAGTCTTTGCTAACATCCTTTGTTACTATGGTTTATGTGACGACTGACAATGGATTTCCTTTGGTAACTGGGAGCTTCCTGGTTTTTTGTTGCACAATTCTGTCGGTGGCCTTCTTGAATCTGGACTTTTTCAAGTTTTCCACCTTGTTGGGATTGTAAGGTGTGTGGAGCCCCAATCCAAGTCCACTGACTGGGAGGTGACTGCCAAAAAGGGGAATTTTTCTATTGATGATATACGAATGTTGATGTCCATAGGAGAAGCGTGATTGTTTAGCAGTTCTTCATCCTTATTTCTTTTCTCTTCTTCAACTTCTTTCACTGCATCCTCATCTGCTGCCCTATTATTTACCATTTCTACTTATGTGGCTGCCTTCTCAGCTGTTTCTCTCTCTTATACCTCGGTTTCTACTACTTTCTCAGTTGCTACTTTACCTCTACTTCTGTATCACTGCATCGACTTCTGCTTTTGCCTTGGCTTCTTATATCTTTCATTTATTCTTGACAACATCCTCTTACTTCTTGTGGAATTTCTCTTTCTTTTTTATTTTCGTATATGTCCCTGCCTCCTCTCCCTCCGTTGATTTAGAATGTGCAGTTGTTGTCGTGGCTACCTCTTCTTTATCTCTCTTTCATGCCTCTTCTCGGGATCTTTCTTCATCAAAGATCTTGCCCAAAGGTTATCCTTGCCTCTTGGAGATAACTTCTTCATATGTCCGGGAACCACAATGGACCTCTTCCTCTTCCCATGTGGCTAAAGTGTACGCCCAATTGTGCTTGAGTTTTCTACAATATTGTTTGACTACTACCTTTTGGTCATGTCTTCGGGACCTTTCTTCCCCAAAGTGGAATGAGAACAATGTGTCAACTTCAGCTTGATCTTACTTGATGCCTCTCAAGGAGTATGATCTGACTCATAATGGTAAATGGGACCTGATGGCCTTCTTATCACGATAGAGTGCTGCCCTGACTCCATGGATCACGGTCTGATACAAAATTTCTTGCAATACCAACATGTCAGGTACAAACCTTGGGAGCAGATGAGGAGCTTTGGTAGCTCCATATACTCTTATGTATGTCCCATGCTCCACAAGATACAAATCTCCAATTTTCCAAACTATTGCTAAATCTTTGTTAGTCATGCATGGAGTGGGTGATTCGAAGATGAAATTGTAAAGTGGTGCCAAGAAGTAATCACATATCCTTTGATACTCAATCTTGTATTTGTGCTCCTAGAGCACTTTGCAGTACATGTGTATAGGAGGGTCGGTTGACTTCCAGGCCCATCCCATATTGGGATATTGATGGCACATGCACATCATTTCCAGTAGGTAGGAGGACATGTAAAATCTGGGAAACTTGCTGGGGGCAGTCTCCTTGACGGTTCTGATGGACTATTCTAGAGCCACTGATAGGATATCAACCCAATTGAAGGATGACTCGACATCAACGCAGTAGTATATTAGGGGCATCGAGGATAATGTGAAATCTGATGATCCTATTCCTTATATAGCCTACATAACATTGCCACAATATACTGGTATGACGTCCTTAGCAGACTGGTGGGAAATTCGCTTGAGGGTCTAAGTTTGAATGTTTTTCCAAGCTTGTACCAAATTTTAAATAAATATTTCTCCTTGTGTGGGAATTATTGATGAGCTCATAGTCCAATGACAAACTTCCTCTCTTTAAGTGGTAGTATGAGGCTATGTCAACTGCGCAAAATGATTCTATGGGTTATCCCTTGGCATTGAGGATATATTTGTTATGGAGGTCTACGTGCCATATGATCCATGTGATCACATCCACAAATGGAAAAACAACCGCGTGAGTTGCTACCTTATGTAACCTTGATCTTCGGATGTTCTTGAATACCTTGAGTTCATATTCATCTTCTGCCTCAATGGGGAAAGTTTGTTTCTTAAACATTTAGAATACTTCACCCCATTCCAGCGAAGTCACCTTCTCTATGACTCTCGTGGTGTCATTGTAGATAGCCCTCGAGGTGTCTCGCTCTTCTTCTTGTCAGTTTCCTCTTACAAAGGCCTTTGTCATGGGAGATTTTTTTACAAATTACTTATGAGGTGACATGCTTGAATCTAAACTGGCACGTTCATCATTAATACATCAAATTAGAAATAAAAAAGATAACATGAAAACAAACATAAGCACTAGTTCCTGTAATCATGTAAATTATTGGTCTTTCGAGTAGTTAAAGATAAATCCGTCAGTGTAAACCTGTATAAGTGCCCGAGGAGTTAATTGAGTTGATATCGAGAGGAAATTCATCATCAAAGGAGGAGAGGATAATTCGTGACATGGTGAGGGTTTAGTGAAAACTGGCTTAGAGGAAAAGTTTAGGTGAATTGTCATTGTCGTTGTCAACCTCAATGATAAAGAAAGGTAGAGTCGACGTATTTGGTGTGAACTCCACCGATATGGTAGGGTAGTATTGGTGGGGTTTTCATAAACTCTACCGAAATGGTAAGGAGAGCTCTGGTGAGGTTGTCATAAACTACGCTGAAATGGTAGGGAGAGCACTGATGTCAATGTGGGGAAGCTCACCGGTATGAGGAAATGAGTATTGAAGATGATGGAATTAAGTCCACCATTATGAAGAAATGAATACCGACGACGATGTTGTCACCATCGCCGACAAAGGAAGGTTTACACCATAGGAAATCACACCAACATTTCCAGTATAGAACTGATGGTTTTAGTGTCCATCTTGGCAACTCTGTTGATGTGGCGAAAGGTGTGCGTTGGTGAAGTTGGTAACAACTTCAACAATATGGAAGGGCAAGGGTCGACAAGGTTTGCAACAACTCCACCAATGTATATACAAACTCAAAATATGTCTAAGTGTTTGAATATGGTAGGAAGTGGATTAGGGTTTGGTTGGAGTGTCGTTGTGCTCAACGTCAAGCTTCGAATTAAGTAAATGCTAGTTCGAGCAAGACCCAATTAAAAATTGAAGAAAATATTGAATGTCAATAAGATAGGGAATAACTCTATGGAAAGAGAATCGACTCAATAGGGTGAGTTAGGGTATTTCCAAACAATTAGGGAAACTGGTGTGGAGGTACTCTACCCATATTGAGGTCATATGGTTAAGGCAAGGGCACAGGCAGGGGGTAAGGAAACGCTGATGAAAATATAGGGTTTCCACTGGTTAGGGAGTCATGGGGTAAAAGATGTTGACTGTTAGAGGATAGATAAGGGTAGTGGGTCTCTCAGATCGCTTGCCTCACAACATTTAACCATAATTAAACCTAACCAATTGCTAGAAATAGAGAAGACATATGGCAGGTTGAGAAAGGAGGCCTACCTGGTATTTGTACAACACGTGGATGGCGTGGAGGGCTTGAGGACCGATTAACACCTTTTAACGGGTGACTTCTTAAATGTTCTTGAGATATGCTCTCCCTTTTGCTCAGTTATTTGACAAACAATGAGACTTATCGAGACTATGGGATATCCTTTTATAGGTTTTTGGCCTTGGAACAAAAATCGATGTGGATGGGCTTGTCGAAAGTATATCGGTGTACCGACGAGGTTTGTGTCAACTCCGCCAGTCCAAAGCTATAGTGTATATCAGAGGGGATCGAGGTAACGCGGTTGGTTAGCTGGTTCGCGTATCGAAGAGGTTGGGGAGAAGTCCATTGGTTTTATCGACAATAAAGTTATCAATTCCGTCAGCGTAGGGCTTTGCGTATCGAAGGGTATGTTATTAACTTCGTCGGTTGCCAGATATGTGTATTGGGAGCGATAAGGGGAAGTCCAGCAGTATATCGACGTACTTGGGAGGAAATACACCGATGAGGGTTTGTGTATCTGAGAATATCATGCGAACTCATCCAATGTACCGATGAGGTTGTTAACAACTACACTGATGCATAACCACAATGCACCGGTGATGTCGAGAGAAACTTCGCCAATGTATCGATAGAGTTTGTGGGAAGTCCGTCGATATGCAACAACTTTTTTCTTAGAAAAGGTTAAGTGCTATGCAGGAAACCAAACCAAATAACAAGTTTAAAACAATTTCTTAAAGAGGTATGGATAGACTTTAAGAAGATCAATAAGTTGAGGTAGCT
>ML807080.1:0-16581 GCA_009831015.1 Picea engelmannii
TTTTTTTTTCCTAACTGGTTTTACCCCTTCCTTGATAGGAATGACATGTTGTATGAGAACAGGATCAAAACCACGAAGATCCTCGTATGACTATGAAAAAACATCTTGAAGTTTACGGAGTAGTTCCGTGAATTTCACCTTTTCTTCATCAGAACATTGGGCACCTAGTTTAACGATCTTTGGAGA
This sequence comes from Picea engelmannii, assembly GCA_009831015.1. Lineage (NCBI taxonomy): Eukaryota > Viridiplantae > Streptophyta > Pinopsida > Pinales > Pinaceae > Picea > Picea engelmannii. The sequence continues at coordinate 187 of ML807080.1, forward strand.
TTCGGGAGTCCCAAGGTTCAAGGAAATGGTATTACCCACTTTCCTTTTTAACTCCTCTTCTTTATGTGTTTCTCTGTTGTCTACATCACTCAAAAAAAATGAAATTTTGATAGGATTCAAGCCTTTAGAAAATTTATCGTCTTCAATGGATATGATTTCCTTGGGCTTAAACAGTTCATTTTGTATGAAATCGCAAATTCCTTCATCACTCGGGAACACCTGCCATGATTCCATGTTATCAAAGATATGAGGATGATATAGAGATTGGAACATACAATCAGGTCTTTGAGGCAAAATATGTCGAGTAGGGGATGTTGTGAACACATCTAGCCTATTAGACATCGAATTGAGTTCCCGCTTAACATGAGTGATGTTAAATGATAACAAGTTTGAAATGAGCATCCAAACAACTTGGGTATAACATTTAAGAAAATTATTGTTAGGTGAATAAATATTACGTACAAGGCTCACAACAAGTTCCGAATCACCAAAGACTGTAAGGTGGATGCAACCAAGGTTATATGCATTTTCGATGCCTAACAATAAGGCCTCAAACTTGGTGACATTGTTCATGCAAGAAAATTCTAACCTATAAGAAAAATTGTGGATTTTACCTATAGGAGAATATAGAATAATGTCGGCTCCATTACCATCGTTTGAGCATGAGCCATCGAAATTCATGTGCCACATGTCACCTTAAATATCAATTGGTTCAAGCATAGTGTCACCCTCATCCAAAAAGATAGAGTACACTCCCAAATCCTCCTCAAGTTAATTTACGTTAGGTTGGGGAACGCTCTCTATATATGGTGAAATTATTCCTTCCCTCAAGACTATAATGTTTTTTCCGTTTTGAGGGACAAACATATGTGTTTCGTCAAGAGAAAGATATCCACCTGTCAAGGCTTGCCAGTCTCTTCCCAAAATAATTGAATAGTTTCTTACTGGCATATCAATTACTTGGATATTGAGGGTTATTCTTATCTCGGGGTGTGCGCAGATAAATAAGGTGACATCCTTGATTTCACCTATAGTTGACTGCTGCAAACTGTTATAAGAGAGCATGCTTCTAGAATTTTCATTAGTGCATGATAAGACAAGCTCTTCCATTATAATTTTTGGCATTACAATTGGACCAGACCCACCATCAATTAGGAAACAATGAGCTATTTTATCCATAATTTTTACATATATATAAAAGGGTTTTTTTTACAGGGTTCCTAAAATTATTTACGCCTATCTTATTTATAGTTGAATCCTCTTCTTTTGAGTCTTCAAAAATATTGGCTATAGTAGAAGATTTACCTTCCATAAAATTCTTGAGATGCTTTTGTTGTTCCGGGACGAAAATCATGTCCAAAAGAGTAGCATCAATGTTGATATTAGCCAATTGGTTAAGGATATTATACTTAGAAGAGGGAAGAGGAGAAGACACTCCTTGATTTTTTGGAGTTTTGACAGCTTGTGCACCAACACTTTGCGAAGATGAGATTGGGGAGGAAGAAGTATGAGGAGGGTCATATTTTCCCTTGGCAGTGTAAGATGTTTTCTTGGTATTGATTATCATAACATCCTCTGGTTCAACCCAATCTAGAGCAATGATTGTGGTATGGGGCCTTTTACCAAATTTCTTATCTATGGCATTTTTCTTAACTTCACAAGTACGTTCTTCATGATTTTCTTCATAGAAGTTACACCAACTGTGAGAAATAATGGCCTTTGGATGAAAAGTATTTTCATTAGTATTCCTAAAAGGCACAGAGGAAGAGGAAGATTCCTCAGGGGCAGGCAAATAAACACTTCTCTTTCGTTCGTAGGCTATCATCCTATTGTTCATATCCTACACGAGTTGTAGGATAAAAGACATATATGTTTGCTTGACCAAGTCCCCTTTAGGGAGACCCGTTCTTCGAGTTTCTCCTCATATTCTAGACAAGTATGGAGAGTGGAACCAATATTTTCAATATCCTTTTCTTCGAGTCTATGATGATAAGGGGAAGGTAGCGCAATATAATAATGCATGAAAGCAACCTAATTTTGGGGGCAGATTAGTTCAGGGATTTGATTGTATTATTTGGTGAAGAGAAGGTTAAACGACTTAATGGTTTGATCATCTTTATAGGAAATATTTTTTTATTCCCTTAACTTCTCAGCTGGACTCTTGGATTGTTCATAAGTGGACTTGAACCAATAAACCAATTCTTCCCATGTGGAAATAATTTTGGGAGGGAGATCAAAAAAATCTTCCACAACTTTCCCTTCGAGGGAGTTGAAAAATAGATGCATGCAAGTGTCATTATCGTTAGCCCCGATATTATGAAAAGCGTTAGAAAATGATACTAGGTACTCATTTGTAGTGACAATATTCTTTCCCAAAAACCTAGGTAAATTCTCCTTAAACTTCGGTAATGGGTGAGTAGCAGGTGCCGGATTTAAGGGAGAAGATATGTGCCATGGGGTAGTCGTAGCATCTTCTTCAAACTGAAAAATCCCATATTTATTTATCACTTTGGTCAGATTGGTAATGGATTGAACAGGTACCTGATGGCTGTATATAATACCAATTACTGACGAAGCAAAAGGTTGGGAGGAGGAGGCACCTCCGATTCCACTACCACTACCTGCAGACGTCATGTTGAAGGTAATAGGTATAGGTGATGAAGGTGAACTAGAAAAATTAGATAAAGTTCTCCTTAGAGCACTTTCTTGTGATAAAACAATTTTCCTCCTTCCTATTTCAAAAATAGGAGTAGTTTCAGAGGACAATCCTCTTCTTTTTCGAGAGATGCGAGGATTTGAGGACATGAAAAAGAAAACCAAGGATTTAGGAAAAGAGAGGTTACTGCTGATTTATAGGATACATTTTTCTGGCTTCCCAACGTTCATGAATACTTATATCTCTTTCAATTACTTCCCAAGAGCATTCAAGTTCAACACAAGTACTAGCAGTTTCTAAAATAGTGTTGAATAAGGTCAAAGAAATGCTAGTTTGGTCATCAAGACCATTTCCAATATTGGGTTGTCTTGTAACAGGTACTGTCATGGAAAAAATCAGTCAAGGAGTACTTAGAAAAAACAAAAAAAATTGAAGATAATCGTGAATACAATTAACCAGAGAGATATGGAAGATCTCCCCAGTATGGTCGCCAAATAAATGTTGAGGAAAATGTATGGAAAACCTTACTCAAACATTTTAAGATATTGTCAGGCTAAGATAAGATAGTTGGGATTTTTTTTTTTGACAAAAGTGGGTAATGGATTTAGATTAAAGAAGACAATGGTGAGGCCACTGGTGCTGTTACAAATATAGTGAGCCAAGATCTACTATTAGGCTTCAAAACCTGGACGTTATACTTTCTTTCCAATGGAGGGAAGCATTACATATTTATTTACTGCGGAGGCTTCTATACAAAACGCCTTCCTCGCTAAGGTATTACAGAGCTCTCGTCCTAGTTTTGAGAAACTGATCAAACTACTTTGGGTCTTTCTTCCAATCCTTGTTTAGCTGGGCCATTGTTTCCTCCAATCGACTTACTCTGACCTTGAATTATTTTTTGGGTTTCTTGAGCTCTTTATGCATCTTTCCAAGCTCCTCTGTTAGCTCAAATTTCGTAGTGGTGATGTCTCCTTCCAACATCTCCAATCGCCTTCCTGCATCAATGTCCAAATTTTGCAGAAAATCCAGTTGGTGATTCAACATTTGCTTGAGATTTTTTAGGGTGTCTTCCAGTGCATTCAACTTGTCCTCTGTATTGGGTTTGTTTCCCAAGATGGATGCCATATTCATTGCCTTCTTTTCTTCACTTGGCATTCTGCAACTGTGCGTGCTCCACTCATAACTGGCCTTAGCTCCTGTGCGCGACTGCCTTGGCTACCTCCATATGTTCCTGGGATGAAAGGGTTCGTCCTTTCTTCCCCTTTTAACATCAAATTCCTCCCATATTGTTTCCCCTAAATGATTTTCATGATCTGGAGGGCATGGGCGACCTGCAAGACTATTTCCTTTCCAAGGAAATTCAACGCCCGAATGATGAGTAAATATGTCTATTCTGACCACTTGCTCTGTCTTGTAGTGCCTTGGGTTTGTCTTGTCATGAGAGTTTCCTCCTTCCATATCGTTCCCATAACCATTTTAAGGCTTTTCTCCCTAGAGTCAGGGTAGATCCATTTTGTACGTTGTTCCATTAAGATGTAAGGTCCCAATATTAAAGAGGGCGCCTTTAATGGCCTTTGCATCTGCTGGTACATTTAGGTTCCGAAGGATGTGGTAAAGCTTATAAGATTGGAGTTTTCCAAGGAGGAGCTAGATTTTCTCCAAGATGTGATGGAGTTTTTCATTTTTGACTCTGCTATGAAGGGTTAAAGATTTGATTATTAACCGGGAGTCCCCTATTATGACCAGATCTTGGACATCGTGACTGATTGCTTGGTTGAGCCCTTGCCAGAGGGATAGGGCTTTTGATTTGTTGTTAGTTTCAATTCCAAGTTCCTAGGCGAACCTTATTTTCAGAACACCAGTGGGGCTTACCAGGACCCCTCATCCACCTGCCAAACCTGGGTTCCCTTTGGAGGCCCCGTCAAAGGAAAAAATATGTTTCTTTTCCTTTGTCTTCCATTCTTCAAAATCCTACTCTTCCTTTTGTATTTTCTAGACTTCCTGGTGTGGGTTAATATCCTTTTTGTTTTCCTGATCTTGGTGTTTAAACTGAGAAATCCAGTGTTCCTCTTCCTGCTCTAGCGGCCTTGAGTTCTTTTCTTTGCAAAAGTAGGGGATGATTTCTCCAAAATAGGCCTTTATCTTGGTTGCAACGTGAGCTAGGCTACTTTTGACTTCCCTAAATACTCTGTTATTTTGTTCAAGCCAAATTTTCCAGAGAATAAATTTTGGGAGGGTTCTCCAAAGGGTGGAAATTTGGCCCTTTTTTTCAGTCTGGAAGGGACAAATGGAGTTCCAATTTTGGAGCAGGCTGCTAGTCTCTTGGGGCATGAATATTGTGTTGGTCTGCAGTCCCAAAGCCAACTTCCAGATTTCTTTAGAGTAGATGCAACTTAGGAGCAGATGGTCTGTGGTTTCCTCTTCTTGGAGACAGAGAGGACTTCTGTGGGGGGCTTCCCATCCCCTTCTTCTTAATTTTTCTCCAGTTATAATGCTTCTGTGTGCCACGGTCCAAACAAACATATCAATATTTGGGATGGATTTGGAGGTCCATATTACTTTCCAAATTACTGGGTTTGGGGGAACATTGGGGAGAGAGTTTGTGAGTTGATACCCTGCTATCGTGGTGTAGATCCCAGAGCTCGCTCCCCATCCCCTTTTGTCTTTTTTCCTTTCTTTTAGAGGGGATTTACCTTGTAGGCAGAACCTCAGTGCGTTCCAGTCCTCTTCTAATCCAGGGGGTTTGTTATTAACCCCCCACCTTAGCCACGAATTGTGTTCATCATTTCCCCAAATTGAGATGTCCCAAAGAGTATTTAATTTTTGAGTTCTCATCCACTCTTTAAGTATTTCAAGATCTTGTCTTGAACCAAGAGGTGGGTCTCCCATGATTGAGTCTTTCCAAATATTGATTTTTTTCCATTTCCTGGCAGCCAGGTGAGGTGAGGGCTAAAGTGGGACATTGCCTTCTAGAAAAGTGAGAAGATTGGGGATCCTCTCTTCACTAAAGCTGGACAATCAAGGCATTTTCCCCTTGGACCTCGAAATTACTTTTTCCATAACACTTTTTTACTCCAAGTGGAATTTCCGGTGATTAGATTCCAAAGAATCTTTGCCCCTAACACCAGATTTTGAGCATGAATGTTTTTGAAATTGAGACCTCCTTCGGAGATTGGCTTAGAGACTTTTCCCCAACTTATTAAATGTAGTTTTCTCCCTGATTGTTTTCCATCTTCCCATAGGAATCTTCTGAACATTGCTTCGATTTTCTGTATTATGGTGGATGGGGCCAAAAACAAGGAGCTTTGACAGATCAGAATGTTGGCTAGGACAACTTTGATTAGGACCACTTTACCTGCTAGGTTTAACCAACTTGCTCCCCAGGAGTTTATTTTGTTTTTTAACTTGTCTATCAACAGATTCCAGTGTGAAGTCCTTGGGTTGGATTTGAAAATTGGGACTCCCAGATATTTAAAGGCATCCCAGATGTTACATCCTTCCATTCCCAGTACCCTGACAATCTCTAGCATTTCTTTTGGATTTGTGTTCCAACCATAGATATTTCTTTTGGTGAGGCTTATAATGCTGCCTGAGATTTTTGTGTAAATAACTAATTCATTTTTTAATTTCCTTGCTGTTTGTAAGCTCGCTCCTCCCATTAGCAGTGTGTCATCCGCAAATTGGGCATGGTTGATATCCTTTACCCCTGGCACTATTCTCAAGCCATGGAGGTTGTTGTGAGTCTGGCAGTGATCCAATTGGAAGCTCAGAACTGATGCTTGGATTGCGTAGAGAAGGGGAGATAGGGGCATCCTTGTCGGAGCCCTCTGGAAGCTTGAAAGAACTTAGTTTCCCTCCCATTCATTAGTGGGGCTATCCATGGGGACCCAATACAAGATTTTATCCAGTTCACAAAAGCTGGGGCGAATCCAAAATTTTCCATGACTTTAAATAAAAATTTATGCCTAAGTCTATCAAATTCATTGGCAAGATCAAGCTTTATTATCATACCTTTGTCTTTTCTCCGGATACTTGAGTGCAGGGCCTCTTGTACAAGGATTATGTTGTCCACTATGTGTCTGCCTTTAATAAACCATCCTTGATTTTCCGGGATGATTACAGGGAGAATTTTTTTAATTATGTTGGCTATAACTTTTGTGAGGATTTTGTAGCTTGTATTGCAAAGGGAGATTGGCCGGAACCTATCAAAACTAATTGCTCCTTTTTCTTTTGGGATCAATGCCAGAAAGGATGAGTTTGTTCCACCTCCTAATTTTCTGCAAGTCTGAGATTTCCATATTAGTTTCATTAGATCTGATTTAATTATATCCCAACTGTGTTGATAGAATCTAGCTGTAAATCCATCTGGTCCTGGAGCTTTGTCTGGGTTCATTTGATCAAGTGCATATTTTATTTCTTGTTGGATGACTTCCTTTGTTAGGCTGTTGTTGAAATATTCTTGGATGAGAGTTGGGACAAGAGAGAGAGGGTAATCTTTGGGATCTATATCAGTCCCTTGTGTTTCAGTGTAGAGATTTTCAAAGGCTTTTGTTGCAGCTGCTTTAATGCCTTCAGAGTTAGTGATTGTTTGATTTTGAACTTGGATTTCGGTAACTTTCTTGAACTGCTTCCTTGCCTCAGCTTGTTTGTGGAAGTAGCTAGTGTTTTTATCTCCTGCTTCCAACCAAAGGATATTAGATTTCTGTCACCAGTAATTTTCTTCCTCTCGGCATGCTTGATGCCATTTCCTTTGAAGCTGATCTTCTTGTTGCAAGATTTCTTGGGTAATTTCCTGATTTTCCATTTCCAACTGATGATTCCCTAGCTTCTTTAGGGATTCTTGGCGGATTTTAATTGGTTTTGACTAGCCTTTTACCCAGGCTTTTAGCGCTGTCTTTAGTCTCCTAAGTTTTTCTTCCCACACATAGAAGGCTGAGCCTCTTATTGTATCATTCCAGACTTTGGTAACTAGCTTCAGGAAGCTTTCATCTTGGATCTAGGTTGGAATAAATTTGAAGGGAATAGGCCCGAGATTCTTGTCACAAGAGACTTCTAATAGGATTGGTTTGTGATCTGACACACTGTGAGGGAGGATCGAAGAAGTGGAGATGAGGCCCAGGAGTAGGAAGGAGATTTGGACAAGGAATCTGTCTAGCCTAGCAGCAATGTGCCCCGGTCCTACCCTCTTATTTGTCCATGTGTATTTGCCTTTAGTTGGTTTGATATATTCTAGCTCCCAATCTGACATTAGGTCTTCTACCCACTCTCTTGTTGGGTCTCACACAATGGAGCCACCTTTTTTCTCATTTGAAGCTAGGGTCACATTTAGGTCCCCCCCAATGATGATATTGTCAAGATCATTTTGCAGTAAGTAATCTTTTAGGGTCTCCCAACAATTTCTTTTTTCCTCCAAAAGGACTGGTACATAAAGATTGAAGAGACTTACCAGTCGACCCGTTTCTTTTTGAAGGAGGCTGGTGTGGATCCAGTGCGTGCTCATTTCAGAGTTGACTAGTTCAAACTTCATAGTGTTCCAAAGGGTGCCTATCCCGCCTGAGGCACCTCTTGCGCTTTCTGCTATTCCTTGGCTTATTCTCCATAGAGAAGTTGTTGTGTTAAGAAAGTCTTTCTTGTCCATATTTCTCTCCTGGAGGAGTAGGATATCGGACTTTGAGGTTCTAATGATGTCTTTAAGCACTTCTTCTTTCATTTTGCTGCCGAAACCCCTACAATTCTAGGAGGTTAGTTTCATGGATTACCTCGGGGGGATGAGTGGGATCCTTGAAAAGCCTTGGAGTGATTCCTTGTTTGTCTTACATTGATCAATTGTCTGATTGTTGGTTGCGAGCCTTTTAGGACGTCTTTGTAGGTCTCTTTGTCTCTTTCATCTTTTTTGGATTTCCTTCCTCTACCCGTTTTCTTTGGAGTGACCAAGGCATCACTTGCACCTTTGTAATCACTATTTGAGGAGACCTCTCCTTCCTCTATGTCCGAGTTTGCATCCTTTTCTGGGGTGGTTTTGCCTTGCTCTTCTTCTCCTAATGGAGCAGGGATCTCTCTGGCTTCTGGGAGTGATTTCTCAAGCATTTCTTCGACTGAAGTTGCTTCCTGTAGTTTTTCTTCTGTTGCTTTCTCTGCATGTCCTTGATCCAATAGTCTAAAATTGTTCTCTACCATTGTGTCTGATTGATTTCCTTTTTCCTTGGTCTGTGGGGGAGTTGTCTTTTCATTCCTCGGACCTTTTTCTTTGGATGTGGTTTTCCCTTTTCTTGGTTGTTGCCAACCTTCTCCATTTTCTTTCTCCTTGCTTGGGTTTTTAGGACAGTTTCTTTGGAAGTGACCGTATTCATGGCATCCCCTGCATTTGAAAGGTAGTTGTTCGTAGTCAAGCTTCTAGTAATGCTGCCATTCTTCGAACTTAAGTTTGATCACTTCGGGAAGCCCCACCTCTAGGTCCACTTCCACACAAATTCTTGCGCATGAGTATAAATCTTTGGGATCCGCTCTATCAATGTATTGACCCAACCCATTTCCGATTGCTTGGAGCGAAGAGGGATTCCAACAATGGATTGGTAGATTGGGTAGCCTGACCCAGACTGGGACATCCTTGGGTACTTCTACCATAGGATCAATACTCGGAGTCCAATGGTTCAGGTATAGCCCTTGAGTACCCATGAAATACAGCCCGTTCCTGAAGATGAGATCTCTATCTTCTTGGGAGATGAATTCAAAGATGAAGAATCCTCTTCCCACTGCATAACAAGTTATACTGTTTTTGATCAGCGGTCACCAGTTCCTTTGGGTCCAGTTATCCGTGGTTCAGGCTAATGGCCAAAGCCCCATGAATTTTCCTACCAGTCCACGTTCTGAAAGGAAGATTGCTACCCACATTAGGTGATCCGGAGGTAGTTCAATTTCTGGGATCGATTCAAGCTTCTTGACGAAGCTGGGGGGTTCAACAGGAGGGAGCTTCTTGCCTTGGGAGGCCAGAAGCTTACGAAATGAAGTAGTAGGAGAAGGAGGGGGCGACAGCTCCCCTCCTCTGGGATCGGTCATAGCAGAAGCAACTATGAAGAAACATAGTCGAAAACCTAGTCAGTTCTCAGAGTTTCCCTTTCCAACAGTTAAAATTTGAAGGAAATTTCAAGATAGTTGGGAATGTTACCCGGGGTTTATAGCCTAAAAAACAATCGCTTAATCCACAAGTATTAAGTAAAAAGGATCAAGGCGGGTTTTTATGTGTTAAATATAACAATGTAAAAGAAATAAACTTAAACAAAGTTACATGAATGTGTACATAAATTATACAAATGTGTAATTGGATATAAAATCAAAAGAATGAACCAGATCATTAAACACATGTGTGAGATTGAAACAATAATTTTATTTTTCATTTATTTCATTCTGAGATACAAAATTGAGTTATCTCTACAAACCCCTATGAGGGTAGGGACCAAAGTCAAATTTAGAAGCCTTCGATGGGAACCATACAAAAAGACTCTGATAACAGGAAGAAAACTGAAGCTAAAGATCTGGATCAGCTTGCCACAAAATGCTATCACTTGACTCTGCAAGATATTATTTATCAGTCATGAAATTCAATTCATGCACAAATAAAAGTACATAGACTACCAAAGATAAATCATACACCTTTAAAACAAGCTGCTGAAATATGTGATTCAGTTTTTGAATCCTGTTGCCTTCAATAAGACACTATTTTCATCAAGAGGATTAAGATTTCTAGTAATCTGAGAATGAAATAAAGTTGAAAGTATCTCACTAGTATAGAGAAAACCTTATGGTTGTAGTTCTCCTTCTATTCTCTCCCCCTTGTCTCTTCATCTCATTGATATTTTATTCCTTCTCAATAAGTTAGGGTAGTTCAACTACCTTTCTTTAGTTAAGTCAAATTATCTTAACTAATTAGTTAAGACCAGTAATAATAGCATATATAAATAAAGGTCTAATTAATAATAACTAAATAGGTGGGACCCCTTGTGACTCCCAATTATTTATTTTAATAATCATCAAACAATAAAATATAAAACTCAATCATTTGATTTCAAATATATCCTCCTTGTAACTCATGTTCTCATAATTATGATAAAATATTTTAAATATCAACAAAATATAATATGACCATATCCAAAAGTATCATGTCTATGCTGTCCCAAAAACCTGCCTAAATATATGTTTGTTGTACAAAAAAATTTCAAAGTAAAAATATTGTCTTCCTCTTAAAAAATAAACATCATCAAAAACCATATTTACTGTGGGAGGCATTTGGCCTCTTTTCACTGTTGCTCCCTTTTGAATTTTTTGTGGCAGCCTTTGGCTGGTTAAAACCTTGAGGTTGAACTGCATTGATAACATGAGAACACTCATCCTTAAGATGAAGGCAGGAAGACACATATTTGGAAGATTCTTTGGATGAGTTGGAGGGAGTGGATACTCCTTTTCCCTTGTCTTGCACAGGCTCGGGGACATCAATTTTTAATCTCTTACTAGCATGAGATGACTGCACGGGTGAGACAACATGATCAACTTGGGAAATTGATTATTTTGTGGTGGAGGGGTAATGGAAAAGAAGTAGTAGGCCAACCGTGGTGATGAACAACATGATGGTGGACAATCTCTTTCCAACCATCGTTTGCAAGAGATTCTGGTCACATTGACACGAGGAGGGACTGGAATACTGGGAAAGTTTTGATGTGCTTGGAAGGGAGGTATTTTAGGTCGGGGATGGAGGATCCCTTGGACTACTATGTTGAAGAACCCATCTTGGAAAATATGGTTCAATTCCTGGGGATCAACATCAAAATGTATGGAAAGTCGAGGTCTTCTATGACCCCTCTGCCAATTTTCCCTGCCTCTATTTCCTCTACCATTACTGCCTCTGCTAAAGAAAATCATCCTAAACAATGGTACAATTATTTATGAAAAATTTTGACAGTCCATGCATCAACCCTACCTAAATAAAATCAAAGGTTGGCTCTATCATTATCAACAAAATCACATGCAATCAATCCATTCATCATACTACTCAAATCAATAATTAATTGCTATTGAACATGGAATGCTAGGATTATTGGGAAGATGATGGGTTGATAATGAATGAAAAGTGGTAGCATGGACATGAAACACTAGTGGATATTGTTCAAGCAAACACATATGAAACTTCCATATCAAAACAATACTTCCATTTACAAATTTCAAATGTCATTCACTTCCTTTTAATTTTTATTATTTCTTTTGAAATGCCATTCAAAATAACAGAAGATGGAATTAAAATGAATCTGGGAAGATGGTAGGCTTGTAAGAAGCAAAAAATGGTATAATGAATGGGAAACGAGATGGACACTATTCCATTAAATAAAATAACATTTGTTCTTTAAAATGGCATAGCCTTAATTGCCAAAAAAATATTTCAATTGTAGGAAATCTCAAAGTTAAAGATACAACAGCTTGCATATCAAACCCAAAACATAACTCCAGGACTATCAAACTCAACCATTGTATTTTCTATCCTTTCTTCATCATGTTTGATCGAACAACAACACAATTTATATACAGATTGTCCATAATTCCAACTATCAACGATCATATACAAAGCGCTTAGAGAATACATGAGGAGGCCGAGAAGAAGAACATGCCATTGAACTTAATCATGCACATCAACTAATTTCAATTGTTTCACAATGGACTGGGTTCGAGACCCTTTATTCTATTAGTTGTTCGCTTTTCCTTTTTATTAAAAATCAACTGACTCCAATCATTATCGATCCAAAACAACTATAACCAATTTATTCACACTGTACAATTTATTTTGTTTATTTGCAGAGTTCTTTTCGTATGATGGACTATCAACAAAGTCATTCCATTAATTAAAATAGAACACATAAAGCACACAATGGAGTGTAACATAGGCCAACAAATATTCAACATACAAGGCTAGTATCTACTTCCAGTATTTTCTATGTGATAGGTAGGGTTCGAAACCATGGTGTTCTTTTCTTTTATTCACTATACAGCCTTCAAAATGACCAAAAAATCCCGTAGGTAGTTATCTAATGAACCAAGGTCCAATGCAAGAAACAAATATCTCAACTGTCGGGTCAACATATAACCAATTCAAAACCCAAGTTCAAGTTTACAAGAGTCACGACAAGGGAGAGCAGTGTCTGAACAACCAGGTGGGTGAGACAACTTGGCAAGCAGGGTTTTTAAGGTGAAACCAAAATCTCCAACAATTTTACAACAAGGTTTGACATAGTTGCTTCCAATGTGGCTGCGAGGTAAAACCCAACTTTGCATTCATTCAAACTATGGAATGGAATCTCGACATGGCCACAACTCTCTCATGAATGGATAAAGAGGTAAGAATAACCACAAAAGAACCCGGAACCTGACTGCCCCTTTTGTTGTTTACCAAAAAAAACACTCCAGGACTATACACGAGACACGGGTGGAAACAAAATAAAGTTTCCATAAAATATCAACAACAAGGAGAAATAATAACCATTATCCATCCCACGCATAACCATAACAAAATAACTTCAACATGAAGGAGAATTAAACAAACTAAGTTGCAACATTCAAAACACCAACGAATTTCATTTGCAGAAACATAGTATACATTCAACCACCATATATTTAAGAAAGGAAACACTCTAAATACAAATTCTAAGAGCCAACATAGAGATCATATCCATAGCGAGGTTAGAATGATGAATGGAAGGGTGATATTCACCATACCTATGAGGAAAGCATCGAAAAGAATTGAAGACCACCACTATTCACCCAACGGTCGAGCGAAACAGAGACAAACTAACCAGAGAAACCAAAATGTGTGACAAAGTGAGGGTGGTGAGCTCAAGGTGGGGTAAGAACGACATGCAATAAATGTACGTTGCTTCTCCACACTCTCATTAATTTACATCAACCATAGCTAGGGTGGAGTGCATCCAAACTTCATTATTTGCATTAATCAAATTTAATTCAAATCCAACATGTCACTTCCATTTTGAAAAATTGAAACAAAAACCCTCCTATACCATAGTTTTACACTTAAACCATGATACCATATGTGCCATATTTATTTGTAACAAGTTCCTATTTGCAAGGATTGAATTGACCTCAAACAATTGCATAAACATAACTATTTTCCACCAAAAATGACCAACACCATGAACACAATATACCATGAATGTAATATGTTATAACCAATGTGAGTGTGAGTTGAAAGTACGAATTTTAACCATATTCCAAAGAATATGTATAACAATTATAACCAAAGTGCTTGTCATTTTCTTTTGACTTTTAAATTGCCAACCCTTATAATCATTGATTGCATGTGAAAAATTGTTTGAATTCCTGTGTTTTTCTCAAACTGTAAAATGCTTCGTAAATTTGTCATGAGCGCAATTCAGAGAAGTGTTTCTTTTTCACCATGATTCAAAAATGGGGGTCCCACCTATCTGATATATTATTAAGTATATGTATATAAATAATAAGGAATTGCAACCCATTTGAAGGCAGGGGTATTACAATGTGCTTCTGGGCATCAACAAACACCAATGTCTCTTCATCTGGGTGTTGTATTTCATCTGGGTCTTCATCATCCTTAAAAGGTTCAAATAACTCACCATATTTATCTTTATCTAAAATGAGTTCATAGAGTTCCTTGGGCATGCGGAGGTGTTCATCATCACTTGGGAAGCCTTCTTGGTATCCATACTTCTTGGTTAGAGCACCGTATAATGAATCTGTTCCAAAATATGCAATGATCACTTCCCAAGCTGAATTTTGGTTAGAAATTTTCTCATAATCTTCTATGATGGTGTCAAGCTCCTCTTTTCTTTGCTGAAAAAACTTTAACCAGAAAGTCCTTATCAGGGAAAAGTCTCATTAGTTGTTCATAAAACTCGAAATATTCATCTCTGCTTTGCTTGAGACGTTCAAAATTTTCCTCATTGGTGTTGTCAACTTATTGTTTTTCAACTGTCGTTTCAAAAAACTATGGAAGAAGCGTACCTCTTAAGGATTCAATAGGATCAAGGTCAAAACCTTCTCTTGAAAAGGAATCCTCCAGGTCCTGAACTGTATTTTCAAGACTTTGAGCTTCTGGTCCCCAATGCTTAAGGAACTCTCTGATGAGTATCGTCAAAGAAGATATGCTTCTTGGCTTGTAAGAATGTCTGATCCAATCTCTCTATTCCATTCCTAAGGATTGAAAAAACAACTGTAAGAACACACCTCATGTTGTGCACTAAAAAATGAGATGGCTCTGACAAACTCAACAACTTGTGGTACGAATGACAATGGATTACCATCGAAGTTTGGGAGGAGATCGAATTGGTTAATTGGGAACTTATTTGGATATCTGTCAATAGCTTCGAGATACAAAGATTTGTATGCTTCATGAAAATGCCAGAGGGCCATGTTTCCATTACTTAGGGTAACACCTCAATGGACTCGCAAGATGATCTCAAGGCTCATCAAAGGATGAAAAGGGGAAAACAAAGGAAAAGTGGGTTATGAGAAGGTGGAGTCGCCATATGAGTTTCAAAATGAGCTCATTAAGGAAAAGGGAAAGGGAATTTCCCTTAGGTGGAGTCACCAGGAAAGATAAGGGAAAGGCTTTGGGATAGCTTACCAAAGTGTCCTTAGGGTATGAAGAAGATTCAAAATCTTCCCCGGAAACAACACCAAAAATGTTATAGCACAAGTTGTAGGTTGGGAAAATCCTGACCCAACCACAAAAGAAAGTGCTACAACTTGGGAATCCTACACCTAATGTCACCTCGATGTAGGTCCCGCACTTCAAGGGTGACTAGGTCACTCTAGGGAGGCGATCCCGGTGACCCTAGGGGGAATGAGATGGGGATGGATAGATATGGAAGTGGAGCCCCTATAGGTCAAATATAAATGGAGTAAAATGTGGGAAGATATGCCTTGTAAGTCAATTTATTGTTTCCTCAAAGGTATAATACTTCTTCGGATCATTGTAGCTACCCAAGACACAATAAAATCCAACTTGCAATGATATATGTTAGTATGTATCAAAAAGTTAATATTGATGTCCCCAATTTTCAGCAGTAGATGACAGTTTATACCAGCAAGTAAAGCATCCAAATCAGCATACAACTATCTAAACTAGTTAAGAAAATCAACATCAAGATTAGCAATGAATATAGGCTGAAAAATGGTACTTAAGAGGAAAGAGAAGATGGTTGTTGTAAACATGTATTTTCTGCAGAAAATTGCAGCCTTCTGGTTGAATATTTTAGTCACTTATTCAAGTAAATTACACCATCAAAATATTCCAACAGTGATCCCAAAAGATGCACCCTAGTTAGTAGATTAAATGAACAAAATTTAAAAGTTAGTCTAGGGTTAGTTTAGGAGTTCGGATTAGTTATCTATCTAGGTTAGATCAGCCTTAATGGCTGTAGGTTAGGGTTTGTAACAACAAGTAAAGTAGTGTGAAAGAGGGGACACCCTAGTAGGGGAAGAATCCTCTCAATGTAGCAAACCAACTTCAAGCAAGATATCTTTCAAAAGACAAAAATTCACATTTCCCAAGGAAATGATTTTATATCTCCAATGCAAAAAATAAATGACTAGTGCCTTTACTATTGGGTTAATGGAGTGAAATAAATGAACTAGAGATGCTACTTCCTTGGGGGTGTAAATACTCTTACTTCCCAATGCAAGTATCTCTAGTTAGGGTTTGAGAA